>JABFEA020000036.1:23312079-23327963 GCA_019775915.2 Cyphomyrus plagiostoma
AATCAATGCCACGTAGAATTAAGGCAGTTCTGAAGGCGAAAGGGGGTCAAACACCATATTAGTATGGTGTTCCTAATGATCCTTTTGGTGAGTGTATGTCTGCGTGAATTTAAGCAGGTGATCGGGCTTTAGCTTTAGCCAACAAAGCAAAGTAGGCAAGTAAAAAAAAAATACCGTAGTTTTAATTTTTCCATATTTTATGTATAAAAAGACCCAAAATAAAAACTGTGAGGGGACTACTGTCACAGTCGCGTGCAGCGAAGCAGCAGCAGGGAGACGGATAATCAGGAACGGGATTTAATACGGGGAAAAGGGAGAAGCACAAGGCAGCAACGAACAAACATTAATGACAGATCTGGGAAACAGAAGAAGACATGGACTGATATACTCAAGACTAACCAAAATAACAGGACACAGGTGATCACAATCAGGAATTCACATGAGGTAAATGAGGGGGCATGGCACACACGAGGATCGTACGAGCAGGTCATGACAAACCCCCCCCCAAAGGCACGCACTCCAGACGTGCCTCAGGGGAAGCAACAGACGAGATGAGACCGGGGACACGGGACCTGGAAAACAAGAACAAAACCAGGACAACACCTGACAGAGAACAGGAAACGCAGACAGGCACACCAAAAAGGGAGAGACAAAGGGCACAGGGAACAGAGGAACAAAAGGTCCAGGAATGAACGTAGGCACAACAGGAGGACAAGGAGCCAAGACAGGAAACACGGAAGGACGTGGAGGAAACCCAGAAAGCCAAACAGGAAAGGTTGGGGGACAAAGGGGAGACCGAGGGAGCCATGGTGGGCGATGAGCGGCAGCCAGAGGGGCCGCAGGCAACTGGGAAGCAGGAGTAGGAGGGGACCATGAAGGGAGCAAGGAGAAAGGCTAAAGGACAGACAGAGGAGTCGAGGAAGGAGTTGAAGGGGGCACCAGGAGAGGCAAGGAGGGAGTCGAAGGGGAGGCCAACACAGGCAAGATGGCATAGCCACAGCTGGCAAAGGTGCAGCCAACTGGCGAGGTGGATGAGGAGGACCCACAGGTGACCAGGGAGCCAAGCCTGGGGAACCTGCAGACCACCTATGATGCGTCTGAGGAAAGACCGAGAACCGTCGACGAGGCGTCGGAGGGGGACCCGCAGGTGACCGCCGAACTGGAGCCACAGGCACCCCCCAAGCCCTAGCCAAGGCGAGCGAAGGCAAGCCAGGAGGCAGGACAAGCAGGACCCGACCCCTGGGCCTATGTCCTCTCCCTTTCTGGGATACCGATAGGCCAAGTTCTGGCCAGGATCAACTGCGCCAGGGCGGGCACAAGAGAGTCAGTTCCCTGGAGGGGCCCCTTGGGACTATCAGGGAAATCCCCAAGGGGTCTTATTATAGGTCCTCTCCCTTCATCACAGGAGGCGGAGCCAAGACCTCAGGTGGAGCTGCAGACGGCGCCAGGGCCTCGGGTGCAGGCAGAGCTTTGGGTGTAGTAGGAGGTGGGACCACAACAGGGTCCTCAGGCGCAGCAGCAGGAGTCTCAGGCAGTGCAGCAGCCACAGCCGGAGCCTCAGACTGTGCAGTAGGAATCACCGACTCTGGACCAACAGGGGGCGCTGCGGGAACCACCAACTCTGGACCAGCAGGGGGCACCGCGGGCAGAGCTGCTGCAGGGTCAGCAGGACCCAGCCGCTGCTGGGACAGGCAGGACGGGTACGTCAGGCGCCGGTGCTTTTGAGGGAGTCTGCTCCACTTGCAACTGGAGCGGTCTCCTCAAATTGTCTGCCAACTTTTCCAAATCACCCCACGGAGAAGTTAGGCTTAAAGGCAAACTCTCTTTGAAGCTGTTCAGCGAGCCAGGCAGCTTCTGGAGAGTCCTGCACTGCTGGATCTTCCATCACAGTACAGAGGGCAGAGTATTGTCCAGCCAGTGATAGAACCAGTCCTTTGGGGGCGCAGCCAGAGCTTCGGCCGGTGTAGGAGCATTTGCCACCGGGTTAAACACCGCCAGGTCCAGGATAGGGAGGCACTCCTCCTGACACCCAACGGGGAGAGAAGCGGAGAGGGAAATAGCCCCTAAGAAGATCTCTGGTACCTCTTCTTGCTTTTTTCCTATCTTGGTCTTCCTTCTCCGATTCGCAGCTGTCGGTCGTTGTTGGGAGTTTCCAGGAAGGTCCAGTGGCAGATATGGAAACTGCTCGCTGTCGAGTGGGATCAGCCTTGTTCTCAGCTCGGACAGCTTCTCCTGAAGCTGACGGAAATTTTCGCGTACCTCTCCGGCGAGATGTGTGTCAGTTTCCAGGGACATTCCCTCAAGGTCGTCCTGGTTTTGGCTGGCTAGAGCCCAAGCCACGGGGTCTTCCTGGGACATCGGGCTGTGCGAGCCAGTACAGGACTTCATCAACCAAACCGAAGTAGTCCTCCTTAGTCTGGGGGGGTACCTTCACTATGAGATCTGTCATTCTGTCACAGTCACGTCCAGCGAAGCAGGAGCAGGGAGACGGATAATCAGGAACGGGATTTAATATGGGGAAAACAGAAAAGCACAAGGCAGCAACGAATGAACATTAATGACAGATCTGGGAAACAGGAAGACATGGACTGATATACACAAGACTAGCCGAAATAACAGGACACAGGTGATCACAATCGGGATTTCACATGAGGTAAATGAGGGGCCGTGGCACACACAAGGATCGTACGAGCTGGACATGACAACCACTTTATTACTATCAAGCTACTACTAGCAATTACTATCAAGCTACTACTATTACTAGCAAATTATTAAAACAGTATTTGTATCCTTGTACCAAGCTTTTTGAACCATATAAGCAGTTGATCACTCTAAGTGGATTCCACTGTATTTTAAATTGTCAGTGCTGAAACTAATGTGTGGTAGCTGAAACTGTTTTTTCACAGTGTTTAAATTAGATTTTTTGTTTGGTGTCACCTTCACTAAAGCCACAATGTGTCCTAACGAGCAACATGAGTCACGTGACAACACATGCAGTAGTATTCTTTAACGGGGTAGTAATGAACACATGCTGGGGACAGTATTAACAGAATTTTTAAGTATTAACACAATTTAAAAAACCGAAGTAAATGACATGGGCAAGATTACATCAATTAGAGGTTCTGAATGTCGGTTTTGATTCATTTTTATATTAATTGCCCAGCCAACCTATCATGGGGCTACATGAGTACATCTGTTACGTCCAGCTCCGTCCGATCCTTGTGTGTGCCACGCCCACCTCGTTACCCCATGTTTTTCCCTGATGGTTCTCACCTGTGTCTTGTTATGACCTGCGATCCCCCTGTATTTGAGTACGTGTCTTCGTCCCGGCCGGTAGATCCGGCATTGAAGTTGCCTGTGTGTCTTTGTCTGCCCTGTTTCGCCTGCAATAAACCCCATTCGCCTGCACTCATGGCTCGGCTTGCCTTCTTCCTGCTCGCCTCCCGACCGTGCGACGATGCATCGTAACAGAATGCCAGATCTCCCCGAAAGCACGGAGCAGCAGCTGGCCACACAGGGCGCGGACCTCCTGACAGAGGATCGTCCTCCAAGACAGCAGTACCCGCTACTGACCAAGGCACGGAAATGCCTCCGTCGCCTTCAGCGCCGGCCCACGGAGCGACCAAGTGGAGCGCATCACCAGGATCATGGGCGACGCGTCGGAGCCGGCTCCGCTTTCCGCCGTCAGCAGCAAGACAGGAAACCGCAAGAAAAGCGGAGAGCTGTCTGCGGCAGCTCCAACGCTCGCCCTGGGTGCCTGCTACCTGGTTCCCGCCTGGGAGACGGTCAGTGGGCAAGGGAGCTCCCCACTTACCTGGGGAGACACCACCCCAGCCTGCCCAGGACGCTGGGGGATAAGCCCAGTGACTGACGTGGTCCCACGGATCCCCAAGGCTCTTAAAGGGGCAGGACGTAACCTGCCTGCACCTCTCCTGCCTGTCCTGATGGCAACCCCTGTGGGCTGGGAAGTGGCAGCACCTGTGGCAGCCTCGCCCGAGGCGCCTGCTCCGGACCCACCTCCGCCCTCTGCTGCAGCCGCACCTGAGGCGCCTGCTCCGGACCCGCCTCCACCCTCTGCTGCAGCCGCACCCGAGGCGCCTGCTCCGGACCCACCTCCGCCCTCTGCTGCAGCCGCACCCGAGGCGCCTGCTCCGGACCCGCCTCCACCCTCTGCTGCAGCCGCACCCGAGGCGCCTGCTCCGGACCCGCCACCACCCTCTGCTGCAGCCGCACCCGAGGCGCCTGCTCCGGACCCGCCTCCGCCCGCATCTACAGCCGCACCCGAGGCCGACATGCCCGCTCCTCCGCCCGCAGCTGCTCAGGCTGAGGCCGCCATGCCACACCTCTCCTGGGACACGCCCAAAGCGCATGCCTTTGGGGGGGTTGTGGCCTGTTCCTGCTCTGCCCGCGGCCCCGCCCACAGCCCTGCCTGTTTCTGCTTGCCCGCGGCTCCGCCCGCGGCCCTGCCTGTTCCTGCCCCGCCCCCGGCCCCGCCTGTACCTGATCTGCCCGCAGCTCCACCTGCCCCACAGGGACCTGTGATTCCGGACCCCTCGGGGATCCGGTTGCGGGGTCCCCCAGACCCAGGAGGACACTCGGCTCAACCGCCAGTGACCCAGAGAGGGGGAGCCCAACAGCGTCCCCGCCTCTCCGTGTCCCGGAAGGGAAGGGGGCACCTACGGAGGGGCAGGGTCCCTCCCATCCCACCCCCTGGCTCGCCCGTGCGGCCCCTGGTCCATGGTCCAATGGCTGCGTTCGGCTCGGGTTCGGCTGTTGCCTCCGGGTCCTCCCCCGATGCCTTGGTGCTGGTCCTCGGGTCCGCCTCCGGTTCCTGGTCTGCTCCACCTGGGTGTTGGACGGCGCCTTTGCGGGCTCTGGTCTTGCCGTCGCCAGCGGCGGCTTCCCCCTCCTGCCTGCCTGCACTGCTGGTCCCTCCTGCTCCCTCCCTATCCCCTCCGTTGATCCCTCAGCCCGTCCCCTTGGCCCCTTGGTCCTTTTGTTCCCCCATTCACTCTTGGCCCGTTTCTTCCGTTTCCTGGTGTTCCCTCGGACTCTCTCGTGCTTGTCTGTCTGTCGGTGTTCCCTGTCCTGTTTAGTGTCCTGTCCTGGTTCCTGTCTTTGGGCCTGTTTTGTGTTTCGGTTCTGTTCCCGGGTCTTGGTTGATGGTCTTCTGCTTTTGTTTTCCAGGTCCTGTTTGCCCCGTTATTCTCGTCTTGTCCGTCGCCTCTCCTGGGGCGCGCCCGGTGTGCGCGCCTTTGGGGGGGGTTCTGTTACGTCCAGCTCCGTCCGATCCTCGTGTGTGCCACACTCACCTCGTTATTCCATGTTTTTCCCTGATGGTTCTCACCTGTGTATTGTTATGACCTGCGTTCCCCCTGTATTTGAGTACGTGTCTTCGTCCGGTAGATCCGGCATTGAAGTTGCCTGTGGGTCTTTGTCTGCCCTGTTTCGCCCGCAATAAACCCTGTTCGCCTGCACTCACGCCGACGCATAACAACATCTATGCTATTTTTTAGTTTTGATGTCTATTTAATTATTTCAATATGTAGAGAATAGTAGAAATAAACCTTTCCGTGGGTGGTTATGTCCAAACTTTTGACTGGTACTGCGAGTTTATATTCATCTGCTGTTTTGGAGTTGTAAACACTGTATTTTCAAATTAGGGTTTTAAGCGAAGATAAATCTTGATAAAGATTTTTCTAAGATTTCCAAGCAGGAGATAAGTATATCTGTGTTTCAGGGGCCACTTGGATCGAGTGAGGTCGTGGGACCATCCGGGGTAAAGGGGCAGCTTGTGAGTATCATCCAGATTCAAATGCATTCAGTGGTGATATGATTTGTTCATGAACTGCTTCAACAAGAGTGACTCTATAAGAATGTGATGTCATCCTCAAGATGTGTTTCACATGCTGAATGCAGGGAGAGAAAGGGAAGCGCGGCTCACCTGGTGCTGAGGGTTTGAAGGGTGCCCCCGGAGAGAGGGGCAGCAGAGGAAAACAGGGTGCAGAGGGGCCACCTGGGAGTCAGGTAGCTTTGGTAGTCTTTCCATAACAGTACTGCAGCAATACAGTACTTTTACTGGACTGGAAATGTGTAGAGTCACTGAAGCTAAGTTTATACAGTGCTGACATTTTTGAAAGGAATGATGTTCACATTCTTATCCGACTTTTTTCAGGGCTACACAGGCTCTCCAGGAAAGAGAGGAGAATCCGGGCTCACTGGAGAGAAAGTGAGTGATGAATGGACACGCTGCCATCTCTCAGTACTAACCTATAAGAAGGACAAATGTGTTTGCAAAATTTAAGAAACTTAAATATTTATCATTTATAAACCAGCTGGTTGGTCACCTTTTCTGAACATTGGCAAATACAACACTAAATGACACTAAATGCTAAAATCAGTAACCATTAGTTGTATGTATCCATTTGGCAAGTACTTTTATCCATAGGATTCATAGGAAACTCAGTGTTTGTGATGGCTGAAGGCACTTGTTACATGTCTATAGGGCCAGCAGGGTGCTTTGGGTTCGACAGGGCTCCCAGGGAGATATGGACCTGGGGGTGAGATCGGTGTAGGTGGGGCAGCAGGTGACAAAGGCTTTCGAGGCCTGACTGTAAGTACATTGTCACTCAGAGGGCAAGAGATCATTCATTCTGGTGACAAATAGGCAGCATTCCAAATAACTTGTCTAGCTTGCTAGCTTCTGTTTTTTGGGTTAATCATTTTTATTTTTTATCAAAAAATTCATGGTAATATTACAGTTATAAAGTTACATGATAGTTCCTGCAGGATATACTGTATGATACTAATCTGGATACTATTTAGATGTGCAATGTACTGAACCAAATTATTCCCTACTTCTCTCCACCAGTGGGGTAACAACTGACAGGTAAAAACTGGAATAGGTGGACATGGTAGCAATCTTTATATTTATTCCAGGGTCCACCTGGCAGGCCGGGTTCATCTGGCCTTCAGGGACAAAAGGGA
Source organism: Cyphomyrus plagiostoma (assembly GCA_019775915.2). Taxonomy (NCBI): domain Eukaryota; kingdom Metazoa; phylum Chordata; class Actinopteri; order Osteoglossiformes; family Mormyridae; genus Cyphomyrus; species Cyphomyrus plagiostoma. The sequence goes on from JABFEA020000036.1 coordinate 23,319,067, forward strand.
AAAAATGTAAGATATCCTACCATTTTCACTTAATCACAAGTAGACTACATGTTAATGTAATATTACACAATAAATACATGTTATTAGAGACACTGGGTTTATGGAACAGAAAACAGAAGAAACCCTGTACGCTTTCCTAACAGGGTTTCCAAGGAAAGGAAGGCATTGTGGGAACTGATGGACATGGGCCTAAGGTATGGGATGTCATAATGCTATTTGGTAAATATTACTATATTTAATAGTCATACATTTTTAGTAACGGTAATAAACAATATCTATTATGATTTTCCGGTTTATCTCTTTCCTTTAGTGTGTTATATAGCTGTACTGATTTGCATGTAAAGGGTCAGCAGAGTCTTAAGGCCCAAAGTACCACAGTAACCTCTTCTCTACTCTGGGTGAAACATCCATCCATCCATCCATTTTCCAGCCCACTTATCCTACTGGGTCGCGGGGGGGTCCGGAGCCTATCCCGGAAGCAATGGGCACGAGGCAGGGAACAACTTTGGATGGGGGGCCAGCCCATCGCAGGGCACATTCACCCACCAATCACTCACACATGTACACCTGGCTGAAACACTTTTTTGGAATTCCAGCCCTTACTTCCGTGACATGATGAGGTCACCTTGTAACAGATGGGGGTTTAAGTTCTAACAGAGTGTTTTAAGCAGTTATAAAAAGAGTGTTTGATTCTCCTATCAAGCACTAATGTGAAAAAAGCTTTTACAAAGTTATGCGCATTTGAGTTAAGTGTATACTCCACTGACCAGCACAGACACAGCACAAGTTTTAAGATCAAAGTAAACCATTTTTGCTTAATAAATTAATTATACTTCTTACACAGCTGCATCTTCTTCTTTAGGTTAAGTGAAGTGGGCATATCTACGCCTATTAGGGGGGGTAATACGCTTAACCCCAAGGCGTGTAATTTTTTAAATGCTTGATAGGAGAAATCATCCCCTTAACAAATACCAAATAAGGCTTTATATTAACTACGCTTTCATAATGCCTTTATAATGCATTTATAGAACATTCATACACAGCATTTAAGTATACCGTAACATCCTAACATAGCTTAACAGACATTATGATACAATGATAATGTTTGTTATTAATGTATATTACAGCTGCCATGTCTTATACATTGAACCTATTGTTGGTCCGGAGTCGGATGTTCCCAATGTTTTAAGACATGCTAAGATATACTTGCATGCTGCTTATCAGTTTTCTATGAATGCATTATGAAGGTACACTGATTGTTCTATTAATGCATAATGAATGCATTATAAAGGTGAAATTAACATGAAGCGTTACTGAATAATGTATATAACCAAATCAAAGTAAGTGTTATGATTACTTGGTTTGTGAAGCAACACTTAGAGCCACTAATATGTTAATTTAAATTTAGTGTGAGCTGTTAAAGAAATACATATGTACAGTAATATGTGTTGCACTGTATATTTGCACCCCAGGGGTGTGAGATAATCCCCCACGCCATCGCACTTGGAACTTGCATTTTTGCATCTGGGCTTCTGTATGTGGGTTACATGAATTGGTGTTGTTGTTGTAGTCTGTATGATTTTATGGGTCTGTGTCCTGTAATGGACTTGCAGCCTGGCCTGGCTGGGTTCAGGTCATCCCGCACTGGATATGCAGTAAAGATGGAAGACAGCTGGATTAAATTAACTAATTTAAGGATGTTAAATTCCCCTTGACATGTTGCACTTTGCTTTACTGATGATTTAAGGTATGTTGTTGGTGTTTCACCACAGGGGAATTCTGGGAGAAAAGGAAAGCCTGGGTTTCCTGGTGTTAAAGGACAAAAGGTGCGTTTAATCTATATCTGTGCTCTTGCAGAGTGCATGTTCCACAACTCTAGCTTAGCTTGAGTTAACCAGCCCTTTTGTTTTCCCAACAGGGTCTTATAGGTCCTAGAGGACATAAAGGAGACTTTGGAATGAAAGGACACATGGTGAGATATAGCTTTGAATGGGGAAACATGGCTTTGGACACTAGAATGAAAGCTAACTTGTTAGATGTCATTGGTATCAATGGTGGTTTCACTATCAGTGTCACTCTTATTGAAATGCACCAGCCTCTGTAATCGCACCTAAGCCTGAGTTGATTGCTCTTGTATACATAGGGCTCCACTGGGCCTATAGGATTCAGTGGGGCTCTGGGCCCCAAAGGCAGGAAAGGATCACCAGGACCACATGGAGGCAAGGGCCATCAAGCGAGACCAGGCCCAAAAGTCAGATTTGTTAAAAACCAAACCAAATCATCTTATATCATTTTAAGAGAATAAGAATATTCTAGCATCGTTGTTTGGGGCTTTTGGCTAAATTCCATTTCTTAACATTTTTGGAGGGCTTGAAAGGCAGCAAAGGAATTAAAGGAAGGAAAGGTGCCATTGGTAAACCGGTAAGTTATTATAAATTATTATTACACAGGTCTACCAAAAGTAATTCCTTTCAGGTGCCAAGGTTTTTGGAATAGATTTAGGTTATTTTGAGGGTGCTGAATTAAAAAAATACCATTACTTTTGTTGAATTGGTTCTAGTTTTATATAATGGACAATGGACATCCATAAAAATAATGTATTGCCCCAATGCGACTTGCATGTGATAACAAATACAATAGCTTTTGATCTGTCTTTTGACTCTTTAACAGTGTCTTAGTGTTACGCCGGAACGGGGAAGCAGGCGAAACGAGCCGTGAAGGGCAAACAGGGTTTATTGTAAGGGAAACAGACTCAGGACATGCAACGTCAATGACAGACCTGGGGAAACAGACTTGAATGCGGACTAAATACAGGACATGACATCAGAAGAAATGCAAGAGAGCTGGTACGATGGGAATTCAGACGTGGGTAACGAGGTGGGCATGGCACACATGAGGACTGGACACACAGGTCATGACAGAACCCCCCCCCCCAAGGCACGCACTCCGGGCGTGCCACAAGGGGAGTGGCACACAGGATGAGACCAGAAACAAGATGAACCTGAAAAACAAGACAAGACCGTTACTGGGGCGAGGAGCTGAGACAGGAGACACAGATGGATGAGGAGGAAACACAGGAGGCCAAAAGGGAAAGGTCGGGGGACAAAGGGGAGCCCAAGGGAGCCACGGTGGGTGATGGGCGGCAGCTGGAGGGGTCGCAGGTGACTGGGAGGCAGGAGCAGGAGGGGACCATGAAGGGGGCAAGGAGACTGGCCAAAAGACAGACAAAGGGGATGAGGAGGGAGTTGGAGGGGGTACCAGGAGAGGTGAGGAGGGAGTCAGAGGGGAGCCCGACACAGACAAGGAGGGAAGTGGGGCCGCGGCAGGCAATGGCTCAGTCACTGCCGGCAAAGGCGCAGCCAACTGACGAGTTGGAGGAGGGGGAGCCACAGGCGACCGACAAGTTGACGTCGGGGAACACGCAGGTGACAAACGAGGCATTGGAGGCAGGACTGAGGACAGTTAATGAGGCGTCTGAGGGTGACCCAGAGGCGACTGCCGAGCTGGAGCCAAAGGACCCACAGGTGCCCCCCCGAGCCCCAGCTAAGGTAAGAGAGGGCAAGCCAGGGCGCAGGACAGGCGGGATCCTGGCCCTGCGCCTGTATCCTCTCGCCTTTCGGGACACTGAAAGGCGGGGTACTGGCTGGGATCAACCTCGCCGGGGCGAGGGCTGAGGAGTCATTAGGGAGGCCACTGAGGGGTTCCACTCAAGAGCGTCCTTCTCCAAGGGGGAAGGAGCGGTGGTCAGACTGTCTGGGACCTCCACAGGGACTGGGACTGGTGCCAGGGGAACTGGAGCAGGGTCAGGGACTGAAAAGAACAGAGCCTGGGCTGGGGCATCAGGTATGGTCTGAGCCTGGGCATCAGGCGCGGGTGGAGCCGGAGCAGGAGCCAGAGCCTCGGGTGGAGCCGGAGCAGGGGCCACAGGTATAGCAGCGGGTGGTGCCATAGCATGGGCCGCGGGTGTAGCAGTGGGCGGTGCCGTAGCAGGGGCTATGGGCGTAGCCTTGACCTCGGGTGTGGGCGGAGTTGCAGGCAGCACCAGGACCTTGGGCAGAGCTGCAGGTGGAGCCACGGGCAGAGCGTCAGGTGCGGGTGGAGCTGCAGCTGGAGCCTCAGGCGCAGCATGAGGCGCGTGAGCAACCGCCGACTCAGGGCCAGCAGGGGGCGCGACGGCAGCTGGAGCCCCGCTGGCTGGCGCTGGCAGGACAGACAGATCAGGCAAGACAGGCAGGACAGGCAAGACAAAAGCAGGTTGGCACGGCCCCTGGAACAGATAAGCTGCCGGCGCTGGCAGCAAGGCAGCAGAGTTGCGGGCTTCGGATACTTGCGGGATAGATGCGGGGGCGGCTAGAAAAACGGCCCAGAGGAAGATCGCCTGTTCTTCTCTCTGTCCTTCTGCCTCCTTCCTCTTCTTTTTTCTATGGCTTGTGGCTGACCGCGGTGTTTGGGTTACCTCGGAGAGGACCCACGGCTCTGAGCACTGCTCACTGCTGAGCAACATTAGCGTGAGCCATCTCTCCATCACCCTCTCCACCAAAAGCCAAAGGTTTTAGTGTACCTCACTTATGAGGTGTGTGTTCCCTGGCGGAGACATCCTTTGCAACAGAGCTCCATTCTGGCTGGCCAGATTCAGTGCCACGGGGTCCTCCTGTACCCCAGGCAGATTTAGCCATTAAATGACCTCCTGTAGTAAACTGATGCAGTCTTTTTCGGTTACCGTTGGTGCACCTTTGTTGAGGTCTGTCATTCTGTTATGTCGGAATGGGGAAGCAGGCGAAATGAGCCATGAAGGGCGAATGGGGTTTATTGTCAGGGAAACAGTCATGGAACATGCAACATCAATGACAGACCTGGGAAAACAGACTTGAATGCTGACTAAATGGACATGACATCAGAAGAATGCAAGATAATTGGTACAATGGGAATTCGCACATAGGTAACAAGGTGGGCGTGGCACACACGAGGACAGGACACGCCGGTCATGACACTTAGGTAATGAAATGAATGATGAAGCGTGAAGGAGAGTCTGAAAATAAATTTAGATTTAAGTTTACATGTGTGTGTCTGCAAGTTCATTTATTACTGTTGTTATTGTGGTAGTGGACATTTACCTAGATCAAATCTGCTAAGTCCTTCTAAAGGAAGGGCATCATGGGAACACCAGTCTGGTATTTAGTCAGAAATGGTTGAAATGCTTGTGATAGGGCCATGAAAAAATTTAGTTTGGCCAGAAGAACGGGATTCACTTGGGCTTCACAGATGCAGTCAAAAGAAGATGTTCCTGGGTTTTTCACCTTTTTTGACTTCACCAGGTCCACATATTTCACAATAGAGGACCAGACTTTCAATGCATATTCAATAGCTGGCAAATTTATAAGCCACTGATGGCCACAGAAAGGTAGAGGGAATTTTAGGATGATGTTGCAACTGTGAAGTCCTCTCTTCTTGTTGGTGCTGAGTGGAAAACAAAATGTAGTGCTGTTACGTCCATCTCCGTCGATCCTCATGTGTGCCATGCCCACCTCGTTACCTTGCGTTTATTCCGGATTGTTCTCACCTGTTCCTTGTTAGTTTCTGCTAGTTCTGTGTATTTAGTCCTCGTCTAAGTCAGTCTTGCCCCAGACTTGTCATTGACGTTGTTACTGTGAGTCCGTTGCTGTCTTGCGTTTACCCACAATAAACCCTGTTTTTGGATTTTCGCCTGTCCACCTTTATCTCTGCTCTCTCGCCTGCCTGACTGGCTTGCCACGATCACAACAAGTGCTTGAGCACTTTCTCCACCGTCCACACTTCAAAACCAGTCTTGAATGAGTTGTGAAGGGTATGTGGCCCACAACTTCCTACAATTACTAACTGTCCCAGAAAATTGCTCACCACAGTGTGAATATCATCAGTGGACGGACTGGAGTGATGTCAGCTAACCGTTTGCAAAGTCCATAGCACTTCTGCTTTCAGTTTGTCGGTTGAGGAGAATGTACTGAAGGCATTGCTTGTTGTGGGATCCGGAGACACTACCAAAGCGGTTGTAGGCTTTTCTGTAGAGGTTGTACTTGCAGGACTAGCGAACAACTGAATGGGGATAGTTGTCCCACTACCGACAAAATGCTTGTGCTTCTATCCCCTGATATGAGTCGATGGCTTTAGAGCCCATTGTTGCCAGTTTGATGACTTTTTTACAAAGGTCGCATCACGCTTCGTAGACATTAGTCATCTTTTTCAACCAGCCACAGTACTTTTTTTGAAGCACTGACATTAATAGCAATAAATAACTAATTAATATTGTATTAATTAATCAATCAAATCATGCATAACTTTTTCCTGTCACTGTTGAGATGTTTTAAATTTCCTTTTTGTATGATGTTAGACTGTTTACTTACTTGATGTAACTAAAATGAAAATATTCTTGCAATTCTGAATGCTTTTCAAATATTTTGCATTAATTAATTAATTCATTCACTAACTATTAAATATCTCAGAAACTAGAGCCAATCTGGCCAATCAGTCATAAATAGTAATTTTCTTAATCAGCACCATAAACTTAATCTAAAACCGTTCAAACATTGTTGGCACCAAAATCACTGTATTCCAGTGTTATTATTGTTGTTTGTTGTTGTAAATAATTAACAATACAAATCATGCCCTGTTGCGCATGCGATAATGTGGCTCCTGTCTCTGATGCAGGGCAGTGATGGCGCCAGAGGGGGGCGTGGTCATATCGGTCCACCTGGACCACCAGTATGTGGACCGCAAAGCACATCGACACACTGTCCCATCTCACTGTGGTCTTTCACATATGCAGGATCGAAAAACACTGCTATATAAATTGCTTTATGTTCAGAATACGAAGAGGACTTATTCATAATAAGACGCAGTGTGTTGCTCAGTGGGATAAGCCTGTAACCACAACGTTGCCAGTTCAAACCCAGCCTCAGCACATCTGTGGGTCCATGAGCAAGGCCCTTGGCCCCCAGCTCCCTGGGTGCCCCAACAGGTGGCTGCCCTTCACAAACAGCTTACTCTACCAAGAGCAAGTTGAGGGAGGTGTAAAAAGAATTTCCCCATGGAGACAATAATGGATCGATTATAATAATTAGCAACATATTGAGCTTATAAACAACATTTTATTATACTGTGCTGTAAAGCAGACATTACTAAGTCCTTTTTTCCATCCCTGATATAGGGTCATGCCGGTTTGGATGGTCTCCTCGGAGTTCAGGGAAATGAAGGCGATCCAGTAAGACCTTTGTCATCGTGGTACTGGGAATCTCATGCATTCTGTGCAATGATAGCTTGTATCTGTCTGCCTCACATCTTGACTATACTCACAGGAAAAGCATGGTTTATAGATAATTTAAGCTGATCAGAAGGGGTACAGTTCCATCACACATTGTGGGTTTATTTAGCCTGCCTACTGGCAAATTTGTGTTATGTGTACTGGCATTAAAGAACCACAGCTAGTAACATTTACATAGTGCAGATGTTTGTTGCCGATTCATAGTCAGGGATGCACATAACTGGTATACAAGTAGGCATTCACCTTTAAAAGCGGTACGTGCGCCAATTGATTCTTGTAACATACCAAATGCGTACTTATTTTATATGCATTTGCACTGATATGACAAGATATTCATGATTTTTTAACCTTTGTATGCTAATTTGTACTTCTTTTGCTGTATAAAAGTTCAAATGCATGGTAATTTCTTGCACCATTTCTTTTATCAAGCTAATCACGCTCTTGATAGCTATTCAGTGGCCAGTGGCCTTGTGATCACATGTTAAATTCAGAAATTCTTCTATTCACAGGGTGATATTGGTCACAGGGGAGCCTCAGGGAGATCTGGCCAGCAGGGGGGGCAGGTGAGTGCATTGCCCTGTAAGGGGTTCCTATTGGGATCTTATTTTCAGTACACAGAATGCTACAGACCCCAGAGACATGCATACTTGATTCATTTGCATTTTGAGAAATGTCCTCTGTATCTGTATGCCTGTTTTCACTACTATTTACTGCTGGCAATATCAGGATAATTGATAATAGGATGGATGGATGGATGTTGGTAATATGTGCATGTGAGTCGAGAGTAAAAATTATCCTTAAAGTGACAGTATTGTCATCTCTCAGGGCTCACCGGGACAAACAGGTTTAAGGGGACTCCAGGGGGGCCCAGGTACAAAGGTACACATATTACATTTTAATTATACGTGGCTTTAAATATGACTTTAAAGTAACTACTGCCATAATGTGCCCTCTGCAGCAAATGGGTTACAAGGTGATTAAAAACTACAGGAAAATGAGGAGGGAAATAAACAGAGTGAATTAATTTACTTGTTACTTGCTGTTTTCAGGGTTTTCCAGGCACAAAAGGAAAACGTGGCCCTGCTGGGCCCATGGGGCCAAAGGTATTACTCTTTATTATAGGTTCTTCATGGCAAGACTTGTTTGCATTTCACATATGTCAATAAAACTTATAATTCCACACAGGTCCATGACCACTCAGTATTTCACATCAGTCTGTGACTACTTGCATTGTCCCATAAGTCCATGACTGGTTAGCATTTGCAAATCTTTTTTTAAACTGACCATGACATCACCACTTTTTTGTTTTCTGTGTTTTCCTAATAAGGGCACTGAGGGACTCAGCGGAGAGCAGGGACAAGGGGGCAGTGTGGGACAAAAGGTACCATTTACCACTGAAGAAGGCCATCTCTGAAAGCCATACTATCCAGTACAAAGCGTCAGCTGTCCAGTGTGCTTATCCTGCTCCTGTGCCAATGTCTTCACATTGCCTATTCACGGTTATGATTCAGTTGTGATGCACTTCAATTTCTAAACTCTCCACCGCTGGACAGAATCACTGTAACAGCAAATTAAAGGTTTTATATATGTTAACATTATT
>JABFEA020000036.1:23386129-23405311 GCA_019775915.2 Cyphomyrus plagiostoma
CCTGCTTGTCCCGTTTTTCCCTTTCCCTCTCCCTTACCTGCCTGACGATCCCTGACCCTAGACCAGGGGTCGTAACATTTCTCAGTTACAGTAATTATCTGTAAATTTTGTTTCACATTACATTTTATTCAGTTTTTTTTTCTTCTCTACATTAGATTTGAGTAAGGATTTAATTAAAACATTTGCTGACTAAGTCTTGATGCACTGATGAGAGTGTTTTATTCATTAGTCACAGTGATGGAGTGATTGACTGATGTGTATGCTCTGACACGTGCATAAGGTTTTGGTTGTTTTAGTAGCTTCTGCACAGGTGATTTAGTGTTATTAGAAATACATGAACTGGAGAACTGCATTAAGAGTGGTGAGAATAGTGTTTCTGATGAGAACATTGCATGAAATTGACTGAGAAACTCTACCATAACCACGGCCTGTAGATCTCTAGATATAGCTTTTGGATTTTTGTTCCTGAAAATCATACAGTCTGACATCAGGATGAATTCATAGTGAATAGTGCTCCTGAAAGGACTTGGCTTCCTTTAGTGTTCTTTTTCTAAATAATCCTTATAACCGTAGAATGGTGGGTTTCACATAGTATGAAAATGCCCATATAACCCTTCTCGGACTGATGATCAGCAACATTTGCTTATCTGAGATCAGGGCCAGTCAATTTTAGAGCTGACATAGGCGGCTGCTTAGGGCACCAACTTCATAGGGGCCACCGACTTGCCTGCCAATCTCACATTGTTTTGTGTTGTCTGTTATCTGAGGCTATATTTCTGCAATTTTTGAAATTGGTGAGAACCAGGCGATTGTTATTTATGCCCTGATATGTAACGCCATGTAACTGAAAGAGGGTGTCCTTGTAACATTCATTACTGTTAAGCGGTGATGAAATATGGTCTGGGAGATTCGCCACATGGTGTTTCCCAACTTGGTCCTTAGGGACCCAGATATGGTCCAGGTTTTTGCTCCCTCCCATCTTCCTACCAGGCAGTCCACAGTTTTGCTCCCTACCGGGACCTAGGATAGAGCAGATACATGGACTATCTGTGGGTCCCTGAGGACCAGATTGGGAAACACTGGATTAGTGCAACATGTTTGTGGTTCTTCTACTAAAGGGTCAGGGGTATTGCACTCAATGAGGAACATGGACAAGTTTTTAAACTTCAAGGGAGGTGATGCTACGATTATATAATTCCTTGGTAAGACCCCACCTAGAATATTGTGCGCAGGTTTTGTCACCTTACCTTAAAAAGGACATTGCAGCCTTGGAAAAGGTTCAACGGAAGACTACAAGAATAATTCCTGGTCTTAGAGGAATGTCTTATGAGGAGAGGCTAGTTGAGCTGAATCTGTTCAGCCTCACGCAAAAGAGATTAAGGAGGGACATGATTCAGGTATATAAGATTCTAACACAGGAGTGGCCAATCTTATCCGCAAAGGGCCAGTGTGTATGCAGGTTTTTGGGATAACCTGTAGGTCAGCTGTTCAAACCCAGGTGTGAGGACTCCTCAGCCAATCAGTCCTCTACTTAGTGAGCTAATTAGGGAATTGCAGCAAAAACCTGCAAACCTTTGCGGATAAGACTGCCAACCCCTGTTCTAACAGGTCTGGATGCTGTTCAGCCAAATGGCTACTTTAATATTATAGTTTAAATACTAGAACTCGTGGCCGTAAGTGGAAATCAACGGGAGAACATTTTAAACTGAAATTGAGAAAACACTTCTTTACACAGCATGTAGTTAGAGTATGGAATAGTCTTCCTGCTAGTGTAGCGGAAGCTAAAACTTTGGGTTCCTTTAAATCAGAGCTAGATAAGATTTTAACAACTCTGAGCTATTAGTTAAGTTCTCCCCAAACAAACTTGATGGGCTGAATGGCTTCCTCTCATTTGTGAATTTCTTATGTTCTTATGTTGTCCTAAGTATATGATATTTTACATAGGTGTTACTTAGGTGTATAGCTGACATAGATAACCACCTATATCAGCTATACACTCTATGCAGACTTTTCTGGCAAGATTATCACCATGACTCTTGGAAATGACTGTTATATGAACACTGGCAGCTAACCCCCATTTTGGAATGACATTTAAATGGATCCCCAATCTTTAATAACCATCTGTAACCTCACCCTTGACTCCCTGGCTCTTTGTCCCAGTCGTAGGATGGAAGTACAAACAGCAGAGCAGCCTCCCCACATGCTGCCCTTGCAACTAAATTTAGTGTGACCGCTGTGCCGATGAAAGACAACAGTGATGAGGCACCTGGTGGGTCAGCAAGGAAACATTCCTCATGCTATGACTATAAGACAATAATAATGGAGGAGTGACTTTGAGAAAAAAACACACATTATGGGACAAAGCGGAACAGAAAAGGCCTTGAGACTTCTAGGAAAATGTGTTTGTTTATTTCAACATAAAAGCAGTGCTGTACAGGACGCATAAGGAAAAAGCTGTGAATATAAGTTTTAAAATAAAAAAGAGGCTATGGTTTAAAAATTTCTGTGTGTAAACCACACAGCACTGTTCTTTTTCCTAATAAAGAACTTTTATTATTACATTATTATCATTCCGTCCTTCCATCCATCCATATACATATATGACCCCCCACTACCATACACATATATACAATATACATGTGTGTGTGTGTCTGTATGTGTATGTGTGTGTGTGCGTGTCTGTGTGCATGTGTCTGTATGTGTATGTGTGTATTTGTCTGTGTGTGTGTGTGCGCGCGTGTGTGTTTCTGTGTGCGTGTGTCTGTATGTGTAAGTGTGTGTATGTCTGTATGTGTGTGTGTGTGTGTGTGTGTATGTGAGGGTTAGAGTCGACTGCATTTTCTCAATTTCGTTGTCAAGTGACAATGACAATAAAATTATCTTATCTTATCTTACAACAGCATAGTTTCTTAAGTGCCATGAGAAATATTTTAATATTATGCCACACATGGCCCTGTGGCCACCAGGGTTATTGGTCTGTGTACTTTGACACATCACACTGAATTACCCATATTTCATGCCAAAAGTCCCCTTAGACAGGCTTCAGGCCAACCATGAATATATATGAGACAAAAAAAAGGACTGAAGGATGATGTTACCCACCTGCACCGTGGAGCCAGGTGACAAACGTCTCGCTCATTACACAGCACTGTATGAACAAGAGCCAATTTTAATATTGTCTGGCCTGTTCAACTGCAAACACGTTAGATCAGCTTGAACTTGAAGTGAAGAGAACAGTGTTCAATAGCTGGTACAAGACTGTTGTCACATTCCCCCATATGCACAGTTTATCTATTGAGTTTTAAAACTGAAACGCATAACAATATGAGCTTTTGAAAGGTATGGAAATTACAGTTACAGAAATAGCATTCGGTATCTTTGAGAATACTTGAACTATTAAAAAATCCGATCTCATAATCACATACTAAACCAGCACAGTCAAGGATTTGATGACTAAAGGCCTTCAGCTCTTAGTAACAGTTTTATACACCCCCTTTCTGCAGCAATCTCCACATAATGGTCTGTTGCTAAGCAACTGTAAAATAAAGCAGATACCTCTAAAGTCAGATAACCTCCAAGCCTCTCGTTTTGCCCTTCATTTCATATGTGTTTCTACTGTATTTTTTTTTGGGGGGGGTGCAGTGGCTCTGGGGGCAGCACTGTGTCCTCACACCTCCTGGCTTGGAGGTTTGAGTCTCACTCTGTTGATAGATCTCCCTCTGTTCACATCAATATCCTCCTTCCCACAGCCCAAAAGTTTATGCCTCTAAATAGCATATAAGTGTGAGTATGACCTGTGATCCTGTTCAGTTTTTTCCTGGTCCTGTATTTCCGGGGCCAGACTCCAAACCCACTGTGACCCCAAATGGGTCCAAATGGGTAATTAAATCATTACATTAAACCAGTTAACATGGCATGTTATAATGTACTAAACTGATTCCTCTGCTTCTTAAATCTTAAAACTCAGCTGGGCAGTTTAGTGTCACGCAGCTGAAAACTATTAAGAAATTTATGATGGTCAGTCCTAGACAGATTTAAAAGTCTCTGTGCCTATTCTTGAGAATTGGCCTTTAGAGAGATAGTAAATGCTAAGTGGGTTTAATATTGTTAGCTGAATACAAAAATAAATGAAATTTAGTTGTTTAATGCAGACCTTCTGTCAGCTGGTTGGCTGAAAACAGAAGTTGCACTTTGTATTTGTTTTTGCATTATGTGTTTGTATTTGTGCAATTTATGTACCTCACTGCTGAATGTAAAAGAATTCCTCATTGAAATCAATAAAATGCATCATATCAAATCTTTTTATTACTTAAGCTATGTTAATATTAATCTGACTACATGATCATGTTACGGTGTGCTGCTGAGTGTGTGCATGTTCTATTCTTCTATACCTCATCAGACTTTGTGCATGTTATATTTCTTATATTGCACCAGACTGGGTGCATGTTCTGTTCTCCTATAAGACATCAGACTGTGTGCATCTTCTATTCTCTTGCCATATCAAGCTGTGTCCATATTCAATTCTCCTATACCATCCCCGGCCGTGTGCATGTTCTCTTATCCTGTATTCCACCAGGTTGTGTGCATATTCTATTCTCCTCTACCGCACCAGGCTGGGGGCATGTTCTACTCTCCTATACCGCATCAGACTGCGGGTGCATGTTCTATTCTCCTATACCGCATCAGACTGTGGGTGCATGTTCTATTCTCCTATACCGCATCAGACTGTGGGTGCATGTTCTATTCTTCTATATTGCACCAGACTCAGTATCATAATTCATCCATCCATCCTCATGCAGGGTCCTACTGCTTATATCCCACGACGCCAGACTATCACAGGGGACACAATACTGAGGATTTCAGGGCATTAATCCCACTAAACTACTTGACTTTGACGTCTTGATAATAACTAGAGAACTAGGATGAAATGTAAATGAATGTATTAGTAATGTCAGTAAGGTTTGAACTAACAATACAAAATAAATCCTTTAGAAATCTCTTGAAATAAATGCTCAACATATATTGCTTCACTCTAAATTTTATATAGATATTTATATTCAAATCCATCTTCCAACCAATTATCCAGTATATGTACAGACACAGGCTGAAGAAGGAGGCCTTCCAAGCTTGGTTGGCTTGTGGGACTCTTAAAGCAGTTGACAGGTACTGGCAGGCCAAGTGGAAAGCGACATTGGCAGTTGCTGAAGGAAAAACTTGATGTACGAGGAGTTTGGTGAGGCTATGTCTCGGTCAGCCTCAAAAAGGTTCCGACAAACCGTCAGGTGATTTGGTGGAGAGGGAAGTAGGACTTTACCCAACTGTTTACAGCAGGGAAAAAGAATTGTTGACCTCAACTGAGGATGTAGTTGGCTGGTGGAAGGAATACTTTGAGGATCTCCTGAATCCCTCTGATACTGGAGGAAGTATAGCTGGAAGACTCGGGGAGAGGGGGGGGGTCACTGAAGTATTCCAAAAACTCTTCAGTGATAGGGCTCTGGGGGTGGATGAGGTTCGGCCCGAGATCTTGACAGCTCTTTATGTTGTTGGGCTGTTTTGGCTGACACACCTCTTCAACATTGCGTGGATATTGAGTATAGTGCCTTTGGATTGGCAGACCGGGGTGGTGGTCCCAACCTTTAAGAATGGGGACTGCAGAATGTGTTCCAGCTTCAGGGGGATCACATTCCCCAGCCTCCCTGGGAAGGTCTTTGCCTACTGGAGAGGATTGATTGAACCTAATGCTACATCAGCGGGTGAGGACAGCAAGACGGGACCCAGCATTTCTCAATTCACCCCTGTAGTGGAACTTTATTAGAGGTACAGGCACATAAAAGATGGAAGACAGCCAACACTAACAAGGTATAATGACCAGACTGAGGAACACAGGACAGGGAGGCATGTATATAAACGACTAACGAGGAGGGTAACAAGGGACAGGTGTAGATCAGCAGCTAGGTGTTAATATCACAGGACAGGTGGGAAAGGAGGATGCAGGAGGATCAGCAGCACCATCTTTGGGCCCCACATGAGTATAACAGGGCAGGTCAGAGAAGATCGTAACATAAACCTCCTTGTGGTGTGCACTCCATGGGAAGCAACTTTGAAGGAGATGAGCACGGAGCCTGAGGGGTAATTTGGTCCCCACAATTTAATATATACATGACCCACACACACACACACACACTCACGCACAGACACACACTCACGCACAGACACACACTCATGCATAGACACACAGTCACGCACAGACACATACACACACACGGACACACATACACACGTTTGTATTCAAATCTTTGTGGGGCCTCTCCATTCATTTCTATGGGGAAATCAATAATCCCAATAATGACAGCCTTAACCTCTAGCCAGTCCTAACCTTAACCATATGTAACCAAACAAAATACAAGTCTTTTGGTATTTTATTTTTTTGATTGCTGTAATAAATGTTTATTTAAAAAATAGTCCCACAACATCAAAATAACAGATCTTCCTCACATTGTGGGGACATTTCATCCACACACAATAGTCCATTTATAGACACCATTACAGCTAACTACACATCTCAACAGCAGAAACATGTATGTCTACATGAGGGTGTGTCCTGTGAGGGACTGGTATAAAGTGCTAGTTAAAACTTCAAGTAAACATTTTTAAAAATACTTTTATACATCATACATATTTCTGTAAACACAACAAAATAAAAAATACAAAACGTACAAAAGAGAGTATACTACAGCAGTGTTCAATAGAATTTTCTCTAAGTATTCCTCAAAACAGCCATGGTTCACCTTGGTAACCGATTCACAAACAAAACGTGTTTGTCTCACCGGTTTCTGCGGGGGGAGTCATCCAACGTGTCTCTCAGCTCTTCTGCAGTTGGTCCCAAAGATATACAATGACTGGTTTTGTTTGCCTCAACTCATTTGTTTTGTTCAACTTGTAATATCGCTATTAAGCTGAGGTCTGGAGAATGGACAGACCAGGTCATTGGCTTGAGTTGCCCTTAAATCTCCATTCTTGCCAGATATTTCTAGTATAGTTTTGAAGTGTGTTTTGTGTTGACACAATCGACAGTGGGAGCCAAAGATGTACAGGTCATTCTCTCTCTCCGCTTGACAGGGGTTTCTTTGCAGCGATTCCTCCATTCATGCCTGCTTCACTGCTTCTCCTCTGAAAGGTTCACACTGAGACATCCGCACTTCTAGCAGCACCTACCTGAGCTTTCATTTCACGTCTGGTTAATCACCGGTTCTACAGTCTTTTGACTTGAATGAGGTCAATGTTTATCCTTCCTGACCTTGGCTGGTCCTCATGAGTGCCAGTTTATTCAACTTATTTGGTGGTTTTGCCCACAGCAGCTACAGACACTGGCAAAGATCTTGCTGTTTGTCTTAAAGGTTGACATGTGTTGTGCATGGTCAGGCAGCGAGCGGGGAAAGCAGGCGAGCGAAGCCAGGAATGCAGGTGAACGGGGTTTATTCAGACGAAACAGGGTTGACAGTGACTAACATCAGCAAACATCAATGACGGATCTGACAAGACTATCTCACATGCGGACTAAATACACGGGACAAGTAAAAAAATCACAGGAAACAGGTGATAACAATAGGGGAGTATAACAAGGTAATGAGGTGGGTGTGGCACACATGAGGATCGGACGAGCCAGGCGTGACAACATGCACAAGTTGAAGTACTCAAAGACATGCCATGTATTTTACCATTGCCTAATCATTCAAACATGACAAACTTACCTTTACTACTTATATTTATAGTAATTGTGGATCCATTAATATACATGAATAACAAACATTATATGAGTATATGATTAAAATGTTTGTTATTATCATGTATTAATGTATGTTATGGCTTTTAAAGTATGTTGGGATGTTAGGAGATACTTGCATGCTGCTTATGAATGTACTATGAATGCATAATGAATGTATTATGAAGGTACACTGCATATTCTATGAATGCATTATAAAGGCATTATGTAGATGCTGTTAATGTAAATTGTTACCAAACATCATAATTTACATTATTCCTTTTTTTTATTGAATGCTTATGCCTCAGAATCTTAAGTCTGGTCATGTTATTAAGTTCACTTTCATTGCTTGGCAAGCATCTGTTTTTTATTTGCCAAATAAGTTTTAGATTTTACATCAATCACACAGTTGGAAATAAACTACATGTCGATCCGCTTGTTCAGTACTTGCGATTATATGTGCACGTGAAATATTCCATTACTTGCCAAGGTAATTCAAAAATAATCATTTAACATTCCTACTGTACTTATAATACAATACCCTCTCTTGTGTTGTTGCCATCTGTGTATCTAGCCTTTTTGAAAACATTGAAAATTCAGCTTGTACTTGCTTGTAAGTCATATTTCTGTTGGAAATTAATCTGTACATCACATGTTAGTTAAGTTAAACAAATATTAAAATACAGGTCATTGTTAGAAACTTGAGAATTTTTCAGGAAAAAAAGTCACTGTGAAATAGATTTCTTTTGTGTATATGTTTAGTTATATTAAAATGATGTTGTTTGTTGCTCTTAAATGATGTTGTTTACCCCAATATGTAGCCAAAACAGCCAACACAGAACTAGATAAAATGTTATTTGCTTTATTGCATGTAAAGCACAATAAACAATTCATTTGCATGATATGATGTATATTTCAATTTTTGGTATTTTTGCTCGAGTTTTGTCATTTCTGTAACTCTTGCCCCGGATTTTTTGCCCCAGCAGCAAAATCTACATGTCATGAGAATGATTCATATATTCATATGCTCCCCTTTGTGTTAATTCTACATTAATTTATGGATTAAATGTGTAAATATTTATGATTGAAAGTTTTAGTGCTGGGTGCGATTAATCGCAAGAATCACAGAAAACTGTACGATTAATCGATTCACAGCCCAAATAGATGTATGGTAACGCTAGACTAGTTATGATGAGCATGCTTTCGAATAGCAAAAAAGCTGCCAGGAAGTAACACTGATGTATTCCTCGGGCGGCCCTGTCACCCCCTCTCTGCTGTCTAATTACCACTCCTACCACACTCCGCCACCAACAAAACCTGGAAGTCCGGTACCAGACAGGTAACTCAAACGTTTGACTGTACTAGTACATATATAAATAAATGCTGGTTCATTTCAGGGCACACAAGTGCACACATTTATGGACTATGGGCAATTTACAGACACCAGCCCCCTTAATTGGCACATCTTAGGACTTTGGGAGGAAACACACATAGACACATGGAGAAAGGCTCAGCCTAGTAACTCCACAGGCTCACAGAGTCAGTGGGAAGGAATCAAACTCACAGCCCCGCAGGTGTCAGGCCAGTGCCTGCAGTATAAATAACACTCAGGTTCAGGGGTCCTCCAGCAGTTATCTGCTGAGTTTGAAGTTCACATCTGTCAACAATTGCTTATTGTAAGTGCAGCATAAAGATACGTGTAACAGAAATTGATGTATATCAGCAAGGATGATACTACCTAATGAGATTTATGTTTCACAATTCTGCAAATAAAATGGGAATTTTCTCCGCATAATTTCTCCTGTTAATATTCAACAATAAAACAAGCGACAATTTCCGTCACCTTGTCACTGGAATAAACATGTTATATAAATGTTAATGAGATTATGCAATGCCTTTTAATTGCTGCTTTGTTCAATACTGATTTATAACATGCAAGAAAACTCAGCAGCAAATGAGGAGAATGGTAAGGTGAAAAGCTAAAAGGTAAAACTAAGATGACCAGAATTCAAACACCTCCAGTATCCACCAGTCTGCAAGGTTCCTCTGCAACCATGTAAGGTGACAACAAGCTGTCAGTTCTTCCTACAATAATCATCTTCGAAACCGACTAGACATGAAGCACAAATATCCAGCAAAACACAGTATTATATAAAATTCAAGAAGATCCTTCACGTCAGTGGCTCTCAAAGCAGTGCTTAGGCCACCTCCAGTTTCCACAACCCACATGCGTGATATTACTTGTCAACTAATTATAACACTCTTGATTATCTGGCCCAAGCATGTAGCTGGCAAACTAGAATGAAAATGTGGATCGGGTGGAAAACGTGACCACTGGGTCGAGAACCAGTACCCTACAGTGATGCCAGCTTATTAAGCATCTAAATGGCTTGTGGAAACAGACATTAACTGCTGTTTCACTCGCAGTGAATACACAGGTAAACCCCTAGCAGGCAAGCTAAGTGCGTCCATCAGGCTTATGTAATTAATGCACACAAGTATAAAAATTATCAGCACAGTGGTAACTATCTTATTATTATCATTCACTGGGTTTTGTATGCCTCCCAGCAATTTGTTTAAATTCTGTGACTTTTTCCCTCACTCTACATTCTCTTTTAGTAGTACAGGTAATTTCATATTTCAAATAAAAACTCACTGACAAGCACTATAGTCCTCAGTGATACACAGATTCATGGTGTATGAATATTCTATTACAGAAAAACCAATAAATCACTAACCTTAAAGTTTAAATTGGCTAAATTAAATGCAATGGATTAGCAAGTCATTCGCCTTTGTTATCTCGGTAGACTGTGTACAGAAACAGCTTTAGTGTGAAGGCCATCTGTTTAGACAGAGAAATGTGTGTGTTTTGTGGTAAACTTGAGGCATTTGTTATGATATGAAAATATAAATGTGAACAAATGTCCTTGACAACATGGACATCTGATATTTTGCCACAGATGGATCATTTTGGCTACTCGCTAACGGGATACACTTTGCAGATGACTGAATGAAGAGACAAAGAGTAAAATAATGAAGGAACAGATATAAAGGTGCGGATGGAATTTGTTCAGATCTTAACCTTGCATGGATCAGAGGAATACAAGCATTGAAAAAATAATAAATGGTAACCATAGAAACAAATTCTACATGCAGGTAACAAGGTGCATCTATACATACAGGTATATTTTCTTTAACCTTACAAGGAAAATTTTGGAAATATAGGGAAATTGATCAAGTGTCTTACAACTTGGAATAATGCCATTTCAACTGCAATTACAATTAGAAATATTTCAGTGTCATACATTAATATATGGATTATTAAACCAACATATAAAATGTGCATATAATGGAAGAGTTTTAGAGGAACTTAAAAGAAAAAAATATATAAAACATTGAGATTAAAGTTCAAATTAACTTGAGAAAAAAGTTGAAGGTTAAACAGTAGAACTTTCCAGTGACTATAAGATATCTGTAGTAGGTGAATCTTTACTACACTAAAGTTTTCATCACCGCACTGCAAAATAACAGTGACAGAGACTTGTAACCCCCATTAGGTTTATTAGTGTTCAACCTTTATTACAGGGCAATCTGGGTCTGTCAGTTAAAATGAAAGTTGAGGTGCCAGTTGAGATGTTCTTCAAATGATTTAGCATCCCATCACCTCACCAGTTGTTGTGCTAGGAGAAGATATCTGTAGAATTCAACTTTAACCTAAAGAAGAATCCTAATTTAAATCTTGGAAGCTTGTCTTGACTTTAATATTAAGAGTTTACTTTAATCTCAAAACCTTTAAAGTTTAATCTCAAATGTTTATTTCAACATTTATTTCAAAACTTGACTGTCATAGCAGGTGGGATGAAGGACATGGGAGCAAGCACTGGTTATTACATGAAAGGGGTTTATTAAAACTTAAACAGACAACTAGAAATAAACAAGATGATGAGGGAACCAAATGTGGGGAATTGAGAAAGGCAGGGAGCAGACAACACAATGGTACGACAGCAATGATGGAACTAGGAAGCACTTAAATATATGACTACTGAGGGAGCAGACAAGATATAGCTGGGAGTGGTTAACATGAGGGCAGGAATAGGAGGTGAGAGAAAAGAGCAGCAGGCATGGCTTGTTAGGGCCAAACCAGGGAGGAAACAAGAGGGTCAGGCAAACATGGTGGGTAGGATATGACCTCAGCTTTTATCTCAAAATGTTCAATGTTTTTCTTCCCTTTCAGGTAACGCTGATGCTCTTTTATAGAGTAGATCTAAGTCTTATAATTCATACCGTAGCGTAAAGTTCACAAAGTACAGGTCATGGGGCAAAGCATTGTCCTTGGCAGGGACTTGCAAGCCATTTTCAGCCAGGAAAGTAAGGACTTGATAGTAGTTAAATAATAGCAGTAATGGTAGTTGAATAAGATTAGAATCAAACGTTACAAAATGTTAGCTGGGCTATGGAAGCCCTAATACTGCCCAAGGACTGGCTTCAGAACTGATGATTGTGATAGTAAAATAATAAATAATGAATGAATGAATCCTTAACTTGCTTCCTTTATTCTGAGCATCATTAAAATTTTAGAATTTTAAGAAATTTAGAATTTTAGAAAAGAGAATAACTGTAATGCAGTGGGTACCTCAATGTATCATCAGGGGCCCTATGGTGGCAGTGTAGGATCCTTGTTTTTTTTTGGTGGGATTAGCACAGTTTCTTTAAATTCTTTTTCTGCATGTTAGAAATATAGCCTTAATATGGGATATTTGTACCTTTAAGTCAAAAGAGGTTCCCACCCTCACTAAATTAATTTTAATATGCTATTACTTCTTGAATAAATCACCAGCTCATTCAAGAAATGCATGTGCACACATTCAACTGTAACACAAAAAACACAAAAAGGTTAAGTGTACTGGAGTTTCTAAATTACAGGTGTCTGCCAAATTGAACCTCCATTAATATGGCCAAACATCAAGAACCCAGCGCCAAGCTGTCCTGGCATTCTACTGAGTCTGAAGTACAAGAGCATTCCTACATAAGAAGGTAAGGTTCCCAATGTCACGTCCGTCCCGCCATGTCACCTGATTCCTCCTGTTTCCTCCCTAACATGCCCCTAACAAGCCACACCTGTTACACCTTGTCTTAACCCTCGTGTTGCCTCTCATTAGCCCCCTCACTATTGTAGTATATAAGTGCTTCCCTGTCCTGTCATTAATGTGGCTCCTCCAGTCAGCCTGTTTCTGGCCCCAGTATAGCCCTCTTATTTTGTTCCTGTGTCATCTTGTTCATTTCCAGTCCCTGTTTGTTTAAGTTAAATAAAAGACCTGTTTTTTGTCAAAAGCCAGCCCTAGATTAATTTGTCCTGCTTGTTTTAACACCCATAAGCTAACAAAATTAATGTATTTCTAAATTTGAAAACTTCAAATAGTCTTTTGGAGCTCTTGAAGACAGCTGTACTTGAACCATGTTTTGTATTTCTTAGAAATACTTTAGACTGGTGTCTACTCATCTTTCATAACCATCCAGTTCTGAATTGCTTAATTGTTCCACAAGTAATATAACTAAACAGTTCATTTGATCTTATTAATTCATTTGTACTACAAAACATGTTAAGCAAAAAATAACTAGCAAAACTCACTGAATTCATTTCTGGAAGTCACAGAATCCAGGTGGCACAGAAAGAGAAAGAAAATTAATCTATATGAAAAACACATATAAGACAGCTATTGTTTTATAGTTGAAATCCTGTCAGGTTGAAGCCATGCTTACTACCAGCATAAATGGGACCTGTCTGTAGGTAGACCTATTCATAGCCAGTTATGTAATCTATATTCTAATTGGTTGGTGTAACTGTTATGGCAGCCAGCTATTCATGCGATATTGTTAACCCTGCAAAATGCTCTATTTTGCGAAAATGTCAAATTTAAGGAGAGAAAAAACACAATTTAATCTGCTTTAAGATTCGATTGAATGATTGTTCTGTAATAACAATGCGTTCATTTTTATATAATCAGTTTTTCAGCATAGGATCACAGCAAGTGTTGAGGTGATCCCTGGATGGGATGTTAGTCCATCAGAGGGCACACACACACACACACACACACACACACAGAGTTTCACACAAAGGCAATTGAGAGTTTTTGGAGTGTGGGTAGAAAACAGGAATCAAACCAACAACCTAGGATGTGTGAGACCCCACAGTGTATGACCTTATATGTAAAAATGAAATTCAGTGAAGTTGAAGAAATACCACAGTGGTTTTGTGGGAAGGGGTGAAGCTTTGCACCCCACGGTGAGTGGGAGTATCGCACTCAGTCAGTCGAGTGCTGTAACCTTCTTTCTTTTATTCCTTAGTACCAGCTTAATATTTAAAATGCATAAGACGACACAAAAAAGGTCGCAATGCCTTTTCAGCGGAACTGATTACATTACCAGCAGCTTGCTCTGAACTCCATTAGTCTACACCGTTATTTGGAGTTGCCGTGGGCGTCAGTGTTCCCACCCCCGCTACACAGAGGAGGATCTACGAAGACGAGGGGACCTGTATGATTGACGCTAGGTCTGTGTGGCTCTCACGAGCCTTATGCACGGTCAGTGAATCACGACAGAGAAAAAGGTGCAATTAGGTATTTAAATTTCGCCCAAACCCTGCAAAAATGTCTCTACTTGTTATGTATATATTTTCACTGAGCGCGCTCCGAAGACAGCAGTGGGAACGAAATTTTTCCGGCGAACTGAATTAGGAACTGTATTAACCGCATTTCCAAAAATAGTGGATTTAGAAGAAGAAGAAGAAGAAGAAGAAGAAGAAGACGTCCGTGTTTCCTCTTCGCAGCGTCCTTGGGAAGCCTGTGTTAGATTTGTTTCGAGGGAATCTTAATGGTAAGCTGAGAATTGCATATGTACACCCCATGTTCATTCATATGCGCCGCTCCGTTGCATCAGTAGTACTGTAGTCCATCTGCATTGTGCATAAAGAGAAAACTGCGTCTACAATACCGTGAAGTGAATGCACCGGTCGCTTTACAGGTAAAGACATTTCCAGTATGCATTCTGCTATTTTAGCAGCCGGCATACTGATACGCTACCCCATTAAGTTGCTTAATATCAATTGTCAATATATAATACTTAACAGTAGGTGGCAAACTAATGTCTTTTGCTATGTATTGTGTTATTTTAGAGCCAAAGAATAACGAAGTAAATATAATCGAGATGGTATTTTGCTGCCAGATTGGATTTACAGCATCCCTCCACGGTGCGAAGTTGAGAGCATTTTACTGCATAAGCTCAGCCGATCGCACAATTTAATGAACCAGCGATGTTTTAACCTGCCATGAAAGGGGGAATAAAGTAGCCTGAGGTTTTTAGCATTTTTTTAAACAGTGAATCCGAATCCGAACCAATGCTCTCTGAATTGCTGGATTTTTATTTAACAAAACGATTGTTTTATATGGCGTGGTATAGTTGTCATGAGTATATGGTAAGCTACTTGTGTGGGTATGTTAATCAACTGTGATCTCATCGTCAGTAAACAGTTTATCCATGTGGTTCTTGTTAATTTTCTTTGTGAGACATCGCTTCGGCTGGGCATTCCAAGTGGTATTTGAAATAAAAGAAAATGTTGATTGTCTGATGGATTAGTTACGCGCTACATTGATTTTCTATATTGCTCCTACATCTTTAACTGTTAATTCCCTGCGGCCCTGTTGGCTTCAATATATCCATGCCTAACGAGTCTAGTAACTTGATGTAGTTAACATCTGTTAACAGTGGTTTTGAGTTAGTAATTCACCTCCTTTGTGGTCCATGTTTGATAACAAAGCTGCCGAGTATTGCATTTTGTAACTGTAATATTGTAAGCCTATATCAGTTTGACCTGGAAAATTCCTGTCGAGAGGCTACATCTTTGCGAACATGGTGGACAACAATGCAGAAGCGAGTTTTTTTGTACTGATTATGTAAAGTCCTTTTTCTCAACTGGATGTGTGCCCGAGAGTCAGCCTGCGGTTTGGTGGGAATGAAGGAGCAGTATGATTTGCTGCAGCTCGCTGCTATTCTCACTGCTGCGCTTAACAGCGGATGATGTACGCTTCCACCTGTCGTTATAAACACCTGCCGGCATGGAGGCTGGAGTGATGGAGGGGGGTAGTGGAGTTCGTCTAGTCGTGAGGGGGCTGAGATGTGTCAGTGGGAACCCTTCCCCCCCACACAGTAATTATCCACATGCAGCCTGTATGTGTGAATACTTTGGGACTGAGATCTATTATTATTATTATTATTATTATTATTATTATTATTATTATTATTATTATTATTATTACCTTGGTGCCTGTGGTCTCTTCATCTGAGTGTTTAAACACCAAGGTGAGGACAGTCTTAACACCTCAGCATCTGTAGCGGGGAACAGAGTACAAAGGAGCATGACGGCTCTAGTCACAAGATTACAGCAGTGGGACAGAGTGGATTCGTAATGGGATGTGTTCATTAGTGAAGTGTCCTCTGCCCCTAAAAACACCAATGCTTCTATCAGGGTTTTTCACGGTCAGAGCATCATATGATCAACAGCTGGGCGTGATTCTACTTACATTGGCAGAAATGGTCATTTTGGATGGCACATTAATCCGCTGTGTCATTATGTCAGGACAGCGAAGCTGACCGGTGTGCTGACACAGTATTTGGACTCTCCGTTTATGTTAAGTGGTTTCCTGGAGGTCTGCTGCATTTCCTCCTTCGGCAGGCAGTGTCGGTGGGTCAGCTGCTGCTTGGCCCTGTGCTCCCCCTCACAGATCTGCTCCTCACAGATCTGTCCATCACATACCTGCCCCTCACAGATCCGCCCCTCACAGATCCGCTCCTCACAGATCCGCTCCTCACAGATCTGCTCCTCACAGATATTCCCCTCGTGGATTCAAATTGGGCCATTCAGCAATTTTACGTAATTGGAATATCGTTTGCCTCTATAGATATTGCTCTGAAGTTCTATTACATAACGTCGCATGTGAAATAGCATTATATAGTTAGAAACTTAAATGCTAAGTTTTGGTAAATGTTTCTCAGTGTTGCTGGGTATAAGACCTGCTGTGTTTGTGGCATGAGCAGGATGTTGGATTCTCTCCTCCATTAAGAGTGTCATTCAGCACCAAGCGATACAAAATGTTTCTGTGTGTGATGCATCTTATTCATGCTGTAATTGCAGAAGCATCAGTATGACTTTCAACAGCTTATCTAGTACCAGGGCCTATATCAAACAATGTTGTAACCAAATAGGGTACAAGATTGGCTGTTCCCTATATGGTGGGCTAGTCTATTGCAGGATACAGTGGGAAGGCCAGGCAAAATGAATGTGTAAACTCCATATACAGTGGAGAAATTTGTACCCTCAAACTGATAGTGTGAGGTGACTGTAGTACCTGCAGTGCCACATTATGTGAAAGTATTTAACTGAAATAGATACAACTTTAAGGAAGCAGGTAGTATTATAACCCACGTGGTTATATACCACTGAATAAATCTGTTTCATGGCATTACTTGCTGTTGTAGTTCAGGATGCTGTGTTTTTGTTACAACAGTAATGCAATAGTAGTGCAATATCACTGCAGTGTAGGAGCCATATAATAAAATGAAGAGCAGAGGAAGTATAACATTTTTTACACGGCTTGTTCTAACGTGTCTGTGATCTGAACAGCTTAGATTTCAGGCCTCTCTGGGTTATCTGCTGCTGCACAGCACACTTCAGGCCAACAGTCAAGCAGAAATATTAGAAGAATATTAAAACCTGAAATAAAAGTAGCCATCTGAATTAACTGGGAAATCGGTTGTGAGGTTGGGATATATCCAGACAACACAATCATCTACTAATTTTCTCATTATATAAAAATGAAAGTAATTAACTGCATTTTAAAAGAAATATGGTTTCAGTCTGACTGGAATATGATCATGGCATCAACAAACAAGATATTTAAATGGTTGTGTCATCCAGTCTATCCAGAACATGCCCTTCCTCTAACACTCCACCAGCTGATAAATTAAATCGAAGGTAATTACATTTCACTTTAACTCAAAAGCATAGTTTATCTTTAAAACTATCTCCAACGAGAAAGAGATTGATCTGTTTATTTCTCACTATATCAAGTAATAGAAGGAAAATGGGAAATAGAATGGGTTATCCGTCCATCTTCTAGTCACTTTTGTTGGTCAGGGTCACTATGCCAGGCAGAAAAGGGCACAAGGCAGGGTTACACCCGGGATGGGATGCCAGTCACATTCACTCAGTCATGCTCTAGGGGCAATTTAGAGACACCAATTAGCCTGCATGTTTTCGAGCTGTGGGAGCAACTGTTATGAGGGAGGCCATGAAAACTCCCACACACAGAGAAGAAGCAGGAGTCAAACCCCCAGTGCTAGAGGAACAAGGTTACAGTGCCAACTACTGAGCCACTGTGGGTTAGTTATCAGAAATTAATGACTGCTGTAATCTTATGCAAACATTTTTTTAGTATTGAAATTCAGCATTAATTAATTTCATATGTGATATGTCATGTGATGTGTGGTCTTCAGACAGAAGGAATTATCCACATGAAGCCATAAATTTTCAGATGGACTTGTTATCCTAAAAGTGAGGGTAGACAATCTCGATCACAGTTTTCGGTGTGTAATCTATAGATTAAGCTCATTTAGGTACTATAGTACAGCAACATCTGCATTTTCTATTGAATTTTGCAAAATATATACAGGGGGTGGACAATGAAACTGAAACGCCTGGTCAATAGTGTCTGAGGTGTCATGCCTATATGCGCAGCCTGGTGGCCAATCTTCACTGATTGCACATTACATCAACAAGAGCAGAGTGTGATGGTTGAATTAGCAGAGCAATAGCATAACTACACATAAAATATTGTAATCCACACAACATAATGGGAGACATCAGAGTTCAAAAGAGGACAAATTTTGGCGTGCGTTTTGCTGGTGCATGTGTGACCAGGACAGCAAGTCTTTGTAGTGTATGGAGAGCCACGGTATCCAGGGTAATGTCAGCATACCACCAGGAAGGGCGGACCACATCCAACAGCAGTTACTGTGGATGTAAGAGGAAGCTGTCTGAAAGGGATGTCTGGGTACTAACCTGGGCTGGACCCTAAAAACATAAAACTGCAGCTGCCCAACTCACTGCAGAGTTATATGTGTACCTTGATTCTCCTGTTTCCACCAAAACTGTTCATTGGGAGCTGTTTAGGGTCAATATTCATGGTTTGGCTCTAGTGGCCTGACCTTTGGTCACTCGTGCGATTGAAAAACATTGGTTTAAATTATGCCAGCAGCGCAAATTTTTGGCTGTGGAAAATGTGAAACATGTATTGTTCTCTGAAGAGTCCACCTTCACTGTCTTTCCCATATCAGGGAGAGTTGTGGTGTGGAGAAGCTGCAAAGAA
>JABFEA020000036.1:23417028-23429341 GCA_019775915.2 Cyphomyrus plagiostoma
CCCCCCCCCCCCCCCCCCCCCCCCCCCCCCCCCCCCCCCCCCCCCCCCCCCCCCCCCCCCCCCCCCCCCCAACTCCCTATTGATGCCTATGGATTTATAATAGGATGTCATAAAAGTTCATAATGGCCAGGTGTTCCAACACTTTTGTTCGTATAGTGTATGTTAGTAAGGAAAATCAAATATGATCTTTAATTTAATAGCCAATTGTGTAATTGTTTAACACATCTTACCTAATGACCCTGCAGCTGGCATCCTCGTGAAATTCGAGTGTGTGTCTTTGGCCCCTGCCGTGCTCAGTTTCATTCACCGTCTGGCAGTTCTGTGCTGTTGTGGAAAACTCCATTATCACTATGGCCACTAGAGAAAAACTACTTCATCAGCTTTGCCAGATAGTTTCACTCCTCACTCAGGTCCCTGCCTTTAGGTATGATGGCTCCACTTCACGGATTAGAGGCTGATGACGGACAGGATGGTTGCTAATTTGGCGGCCTACAAAGCAGATGGGCACGGTGACGGCTAATATATTCTAACAGGGAACCCAGTCATATTTTAATACTGTGGCTCACCAGATGAATTGCAGACATACTATATAGTAAACACTGATGAGCCAAAAAATTATGACCACCCCCATGTCAAATGAATGGCATTGTATATCTCATAAAAACGCTGTATGTCAAGGTCTGGGATATATAACACAGTATCCCTATATGAGATAGCCTTTGTTTGCATTGACACCCTGTCAGCGGATCATGGTTCTTCCCCCTTCAGATCAGTGTCCGTCGGAGCTCAATCAGGTCTATATCCATGCCCATTTTTGGATTTGTCTATGGGTACCAAATGTTAGCTTATTGCCTGTTCTATCCCAGACCTTCACACGCAGCATTTTTATTGAATAGTGAATGTTGTTTGCTTCCTGTTGGGATGGTCATAATATTTTACTTAAACTCTAAACAGGGGTTGGCAATGAACTCTTTTTCTTCCATATCATGCATGGCTTTGAAACATTTTTGCTGCAAGGGATATTTTGGTATGCTCCACTGTATCCTCAACACTCTGCAGACTTCTTTCCTGGTTATGTGTCTTTATGGCATTGACATTCCAGTTCTGTAAAAAATGCAATGAAATGTAAACTTTGTGTACATAAAATCATAATCATTGACTGACTATGTTGGAATGAAGGCCTCCATACATCAACATCTGGTAACCCAGCAAACAGTCAGGCTGGATTTTATTTAGATCTGTTTTCCCACAGTGGTGCATCCAAAGAGGATATGTTTGGGGGGGAAAGAATAGCAATATCATCATAGACCCAGAACCCTGCAGTGAATGTCTCAGCCAAAATTCCTAATTTTAATAAAATTTTGTCTTTACAGCAATTATCTGTCATGCTCATCTCTGATTTTAAAAAAAGAAAAAATGATTTTATTGACATTAATTTAGCCATATTCCTGATAAATGCTGTGCAAGATATCAGTTATCATTCTAGTCATTTTTCAAAGGCACGCAGGTGTGTTGCGATTTTGACAATCCCTTTCAAATGGCAGCGGAGTGCTTACAGTACGTGAGCTTTAGAGTGATGCTCAGAGAACGCGTCTCAAGCTATATTCCACACTGGTGATATTCAAAATGCATGTATTACAGTAGGTTTCGGTTTGAGGAAACCTGGAGCATAAGACACGGTGCAACCTGGATGGGTACAAATGTCATGGTGACCTAATGCAGTGCTTCCACCTGCAGTCTCTGGGGACCCCCAGACAGTCCATGTGTTTGCTCCCTCCCAGCTGGAAGGCAGTAAAAACGTGGGGTGTCTGGAGGTCCCTGCGGACCGGATTGGGAACCACTGCTCTAATGCACACACACTCACACACTCAATTATTTGCTAAGGGAATATACATAAGTCCTCTTTTGGACTTTTGGTTTAAATCGGCATCTGAGCCATTTGCCAGCTGAAATTCTCAGAATTTAAAGAACATAAGAGAAACAAAATATTGGAATGCAGGAATCGGTATCATGCACTCAGTGTGTGGATGTTCTTTACCTCTCTTAGATTTGAATTTGTCTCAGAAAAGGATAGTCAATCAAAATATACTTGGTGTATAGAAAATCTCAAGTTATGAAATTACATTATCTAACAAAAGGCATCATTTTATAATATAAACTCTACTTTCCTTTTAATAGACTATATTAATCTATGGTTATCAGATTTATTAAGGTTGCACACTAGATTTCACTGAGGTATGGATGTACCACTTGCTGGGAGACGACATTTTCCTTTGGACCCGCATTTAATAGTTTGCTGAGACTCAGATGCCATCGCTTTCAAAGTCCTTGTGTATTGTGGTGACTGGGAAATGGAGAGTGCATAATGAAGGTACATTGTTTTACAAATACAGCTTACACATGGGCAAAATGCACTTATGCATTCTGGGTAGCCTGCAGCTGTGTGTATCTTGGCAGGGTAGTGATCTGTGCCTGTGTTCCAAAGGTGGGTTCAAATCCCATGTCTGGCACAGTAATTATATCATCCTTGGGCCCTTGAGCAAGGATCTTAAATCCAACTGCTCCAGGGTTACTGTGCACTGGCTGACCCTGTGCTCTGACCCCAAAAATTCCTCTTACCTGTATTTGCATGTGCGCCTGTGTTTTTCATATACGAAAAACTAAATTTCCCCAGGGATAAAAAAACAGCAGTACTGTGCTAATCTTTTCTATGCTAATACAACATCATGATGCAGTACTACATTCTCTGCCATCCCTTTTTTCATGAAAACCCACCCAAAATGGGGCAAAAAAGACATTGGTCACCCAAAGAGTGGAAATGGGACTTGGACCAACAAATTTGCACGTGCAAGGTGTCACTGAGCCATCATGCTGCACCAACATAAAATATCACACTGAAAATTAATCTTCTAGTAAGTGGTTTAATGTTTGTCAAATTTTGTTAGAACAACATTTTAAGA
Source organism: Cyphomyrus plagiostoma (assembly GCA_019775915.2). NCBI lineage: Eukaryota > Metazoa > Chordata > Actinopteri > Osteoglossiformes > Mormyridae > Cyphomyrus > Cyphomyrus plagiostoma. The sequence continues at coordinate 23,419,989 of JABFEA020000036.1, forward strand.
GAAGCACCACTATGGTTCAGTGAGTTGCCTTACATTCAGGGTGTGGGCTTGAATCCCCTGTAACGCTCTGGTGGATGGATTCTGTATGCAATTTCTTTCATGTGCTGTGTGGGTTGCCTCCCACAGCCCGAAGGCCTGCAGTGAGGCTGGTTGGCATTTTTAATTGCCCCTAGTCTGTGCACTATGTGCCCTGTGATGAACTGGCATCCCCTCCAGCCAGCACCACCCTGTAACCCTGCCCCACATAAGCATGGGTTGCATTTTAAGGTTCAAATGAAGTCAGTGGCTCTTTTTGTCCCCAGTATGCAACTGATTTTCAACTATTTGTAGCCAGTGTGTATTATAATGTCTTCAATAAAAGTTTTCATATCGGACAGTCCAATTTCATTTACGCTGATGATGTTAATGGTGTACCTATTCAGTATTTAATGAAACTCTTCCTTTGAGGGTACAATGAGGTTATCAATACAATTTGGTTACAGATTGTGCTGTTTTTGTTTTTCTGCTGTTCTCCTCTATGATGTGCACTGGATATTATAAAAAATGGATGGATGAATGGAAGGATGGATGGATGGATGTATGGTTATTGATTCTCAACACCCAGCATGTTCAGTATGGAAGTATTAGAATATGTGTTATCAAAGTGTTCCTGATGGGTAATCTTCTGCTTTTTTGGGGTGTTGAGTAGTCTGTCATTTCCTAGTGTACAGACATGGAAAGTTCCTTTGTGAAGCATTGCTTCACAGCTGAGTCCCTTCATCAGTCCCCTGCAGTGATGCAAATGCATGTGTCAACTGTCTAATGGAAGAGCAGTGGAAATCACATTAGGATCTTTGGAGGAGGAGCAGATCTTTGTGGAAATGTGGTATTTTGGAGCAGGGCGAGGAATGTGGTTCCACATATTCATACATATTACACTAGATGAAATTAAGTCAGGAAATATTGACAGAGATATTTGGTGCAAGTTGAACTTTAATGGTGAGCAATTTTGGACTAAAGCTTGCATTAAAAAATATCATCTGTATTAACTATTGCTTTTTTTCTCTGGGTGTAAAAGCAAACTAATCTAAAATAATACCTCAGGGTGCTGCTATAGCAGGAATATAGTACTTCATAATAAGTAGGAATTGTTTGCTTCCTAGTATGAGCCCAGAATGACAAAAGCTTCACAGCTGTACATTCTTAGGCCAGGAGATTGCAGCACTGTTTCTGTTTTTCACTTTTGTTGTACAGTTTCTCTGTATTCAGAAGCACTGGAATTATTTTGTGGAACGTATTAAAATTCCTTAATCTGATTAGCAAGTACATTGCCAAGAAAATGATATATAGAGCTAATATGTATGAAGGTGTTTGGTTTCTAACCTGAAGTCAGATGCAAGTCACAAAGGATTCATTTATGTTACTTTCTCCTGCTGTTATCCAATTAGCCGCTGCCCCTGTTATTGAATGAGGCTAATATGGTTGCAGGGAAGCTGGGGTAGAGTACTCCACATCATAGGTACAGACTGAGTCACCTTGCTAATTAGCATGTGTGCGTCCATGACATCATGCACTAGTTAGCAAGGAGCTGCGGCTTTCCCAGATGGCGGAGAGAAAACGCTAGAGATCATTGCTAGTTTGTTTGGTTTCATTCTTTGACAATTTCAGATTTCATAAATAGCTACTTAAAAATGTTCAGTTTGGGCATCATCCTCTGTACCTCTGGGCTGAAAAGCATGGTCTTTTCCGTATTATGAAGTTTGTGGAGACATTGTACAGCTGTTTGGGCAGATATTTATAATGCCTCTGAAAGCATTATGCGGAATGTGGATTTTTTATTGATAATACTGAGAAACAGCTATTTTAGTTACAGACCTTACCCATCTGCTCCTTGAAAATGTATAAAGGCCATTACAAATGTATTTCAATCTTCTGTTACATTCTGCTAATGAATGCAAGTGAGTGATAGAACAAAATGCATTCCAGAAATACTTGTTATGGGTTGTTCATGTGGTACACAAGTTTAACGAAACAGAGAGAACCAAAAATGTTGTGTTCTTGTGCATGTAAACAAGGGCACACGTTTCTGCTTGCTATGTCGCTTTGCAGTTTTGTTGTTATGCTGTATTTTGTTTGTTTGTTCCTATTTTGGATTGTTTTGAACCGAACCTTCATGCTGTCCCAGTGCCTTCAGGGGACCGCAGGGGTCTTAAATATTTCATGCTAACCATTAATCAAAATGGAAATGCTGTAGACATGACATTCATATTCTGGCTGGCCCAAGGTTATTGATGAGCTGGAGAAGAAATGACCGAACTGTGTGTAATTAGGTTAAAAGAGACTATACAATGTAACGGTCAGGATACATGAAAACAAACAAAATAAGTATAACAGTAAGTAATGGAGGCAAGGCTTCTTCAGTGTTTTCTCAGAAGTAAAAATAAAGAAAAAACAAAATGCTCTCGGCAAAAGACTGTTTGCTCTCTGCTTAGAGCTCATTTTTCAATTTCCTCGAATTTAACAATAGAGGCAAAAACCAAACATAATCACAAATAAGGAAGTTCCACTGTAAACTAGTGTCAAAATAACTATATAGAAACAATTACATGAATTGATTGGCATTAAACAAATTCCCAATACGATCTTAATCATCTGTGATGCCGTTAATCATGACTTGCACTGGCTGTATTTGCAGGAATCGCTGTCCCATGGGAAGTAGAGCACATAGATCTGCGAAGTGGGCCTGAAGACAGAGCAGCAACAGCAGCTGACCTTCATTGGCTAACATGGACGACCTCTCCCAAGACCTCGTCCAGCTCTAGCGTCCGTCAGGATTTCAGTGAATAAAGAGATGGAAATGTGGCGCGACGACGGGAACAAATGAGAGTATCAGACGTGTCCCGCCATACTTCAGCGACATCCAGAGGGCTGTGCTGACCCTGGTCTTGCCACCAGAGGAAGCAGGAAACGACACCTTCCTGGGCCTTCTGCTTGCTGTGTGGTGAGTGGGCTGCACTGGACATCAAGAATGGTTCAGAAGGTTTTAATCTCTGCTGGCTTCCTAGTTAACATTCAGCTCATGTCCTGTCTGCATTAATGGCTCAGTGCTTGGGAGGGAATTCACCCACTGCGTTCTATGATATATTAGGCAGTTCTTTAAATTATGGCAAATGCTATAGTCCATTATGGAAAATGTACCTGCATTGAAAATGTGTGTTGTCATTGTTTGCTGTTGATAAATCACAGAAAAGCAGGTATCTCTTGTATTTCTGTTGCAGAAGAGGTCCTCTAGGTGGATAGAGAGACTATTGTTCATTGTCTTTTATGAGTGGTACAAGATGAACGATAGACAGGTACATACTGTGTAAGGTAATGTTATGCCCCATTTCGAAACATAGTGTGTCATGAAAGGCTTAACTGAAATAGTGAGTTTATGATGCAGATGTACCATTGTTGTAAATACTGAGCATGACGTTAGTATTAATCAGGAAAACATTGTGCTCATTTTCGTTACGGAAGATGAGTGGATGAGTGGAAGGTATTGTGGTGAGATGTCAAAAAGTCTAAGGATCTCATCCTGTATTGTCATCTCAACTCTCCAGAGTTGTCCTTGCATGGCTATTTTATTTACTTTTAATTTCTTCTTTTCCATAAGACTGATTTAAATTCTGTAGGCCATGGCTCTTCTGGTCACATGCTGAGCTTCTGCTTTGGAGGATGTGATTGAAAGGATTTAGAGAAGGTCCTGCCATTGATTCTCAGATGGATCTCATTCTTTACCCTTCCAGGGTTAATCAAAGAAGGTGTGAAACTGGATTAATGTCTTTTTTGCACCATTTTCTTTAACAGCCACTGCTGTGGTGTCAGGGTTCATTCTGTTGTTTTAATGTCTGTGGGCTGTTTCATCAAAACCATTGTTGGGTCTTAGTTTGAAGATTAATTCAGGAGATAATTGTATTATGCAATATTAAGTTTTCTTTAATTGTATATTAAATTCATGTTCCTTTCAAATAGCACCCTGTAGAGTTCCTTCATCCTCTGGTAATATGCATAATCATTTAAGCATAAAACTATATAGAGTCTGTAAAAATATTTTATATTAAAGACTTTTATATAATTATTTTCTTTTCCGCTTGAACGGCTTCTTCACGTGGGTAACAACGTGGCCTGACACCACCAGGGGCGTGGCTTAAATCCACACGTGTTTGTGTGCCAGGATATTATGGGGTGTCTCCTGCTTTGTTCCCTGAGCTTCCTGGGAGGGGTTTCAGGTCCACTGTTACCATTCGAACCCTTTGCAGTCTGAGACTTCTCAGCCACTTTTGAGGTAATCTGACATACCTTGACTTTTTAATATCTAAAAACATTTATCCCAAAGTGCTACATATACTTTTGTTCAGCGCCAATAGCCTGAGATCATTTAGAATGTAATTAATCTGTTTTTGTTTAAATCAACTTTAGACATGCACTTTTCAAAAACCTATTTTCAAGGGTGCTAAGATATTGTAAAAAAAAAAACAGATAAATATGTTTGGCCAAAAAAAGGATGAAGGACAATATTGCCTAGTATTCTTAGAATTTCTCGTCAGATCTGTAGTACAACAGTGATTATTTTTATTGTGTTTTGGCTTCATGGTAATTATTGTGTACAGCCATGAAAATTCTTGTAAAAATATTGATTCTTATGAATATTCTTTTGTGAAATGAATTTATTAAATAGAGTAATGTTTCAATGTCTTTATATGGAGAGAATGAAAGCTAATCCTTAATGAAAGCTACTAAAGCTAATCAGCATTTTTGCTTCAATGAATGGTTGGATTTTACCAATGAAGGGTAACACTTTACCTTGTATAGATCTGTGAATGTTATTTCATTCATTTGTGCAGCCATTTTATATTGAAATTATCTTTCTGCAAAAACAGTATTTAGTGTGTAACCTGGAGTTTGATTGTAAAAAAAAATAAAAGCTTTTCGGCTAATTCACAAATGTGAAACTTCTAAATACACTTGTCTTTTAAAGAAGACAAAAATTTTGACCCAGATAATGTCCGACATATCTAAAGGGATTGTGTTACATGCACTCTGAAGGGAATTTACTATTTACTAAATTGCACTCCAACATCTCTGTCTCAGTTTCTTTTGGAATTGGTGAAGAATAAAATTACTCCATTCAGCAAATCGTCAGTTTTTTTTCTGATTGTAGCATCATCCCCAATTTATCATGTTCAATTTCCCCTGGGCCCTTAGAGATATATTGAATGGTAAAAAGGCCAAATTTTCAAAAAGCTTTCCTAATTATTGTTGTAAATTGTCCTGTGTTGTGATCCATACAGCAGTAAACAAAACAAAAAAGATCAGTTTGTCACTAGACGAACAAGAGGAGGATACCGTTACAGCAAATGTGAAAATGGGTCATATGCTGGAGGAATTGTCCCTTCAGTTAAGTGGAATCAGATGGAGTCTTTGACATGGGTACTCTTGCTCCAGAATGAAAATCCCACACTTCACTGTGTCACAGCAATATCTGTTACTGTCTAGGGCAGTGTTTCCAACACCAGTCGTCGGGATACACTGGACAGATCTGCATTTTTGTTTTGTCCCAGTTCCCAGAACACCTGTCTCAAGTAATCAGGAGCTCTTAACACCTTACAGGTAGGCTGGGAACTGGGACAAAGCAAAAATGTGGATCCGCCCAGTGTGCCCCGAGGACTGGTTTGGGAAACACAGGTCTAGGGTAGTGTCTCTCAACCCGTTCCCCAGGGACCACCCGACGGTCCACATTTTTGGTCCCTCCCAGCTTCCTGCCAGACAATCCACATTTTTGCAAAAACATGGGCTCTCTGGGGGTCCCTGAGGACCGGGTTGAAAAACTCTGGTCTAGAGACCTGTTTCTTTTCTAAGCAGTTGTGGAATGGATGGCACAAATACACTGCCTGGCCAAAAAAAGGCATCATTGGAATTTATATCACCAAATACTTAAGAGCTGGGTCATTATTACAGCTCAGCAATGTTATGCAGCAATAAAGTAAAGTCAGCTGAGCACCTGAATTTATTGAATGGCCAGGTTACACCTCCATCCATCATCAGTGGGTTTTTTTCTTCCCTGTTGGCATGGGCATATTCCAGGACAAGAATGCCAAGATTAACTGGGTTCGAATTGTCAAAGAGTGGCTCAGGGGGAGCATGAGGAATGATTTTCATGCATGACTTGGTCACCATGGAATTGTGACCTTAACCTCATTGAAGGTCTTTGGGATGTGCTGAAGGAGGCTTTATGGAGGTTCAACTCACTTGTCAATGCAGGATCTTGGTGAGAAATGAATGCAAATCTGGATGAAGATAAGAGGTGAGATGCTGCATAATCTTGTGGAAACAATGTCATGACAAATGTGCGCCATAATCAAAGCTAAAGGCGGTCCAAAGAAAAATTCAAAGGACAACTTTTTTTTTGGCCGGGCAGTATATAAACCCTAACTGTCTGATTAAAGGTGTGCATGCTGTTCCTTTTTGAGGAGCACCTTTAAATTAGATGGATGACATTGCTAGAAAAAGTCCAAACGTCCATCTTTCCGTCATCCATGCTTCTAATGCAGGCTTCACAATATGTTTTGAGCTAAATATAAGATACTAAAACCTACACAATTGCATCCACTGCTGTCTGCAAGGCTTTATATTGCAATATGGAAAAACTTCCTGACTCAAATGAACAAACAGTTTGTATTTGATCATAAGGCCAGTTATAAAAGAGGGATTGATGTACCTAGGGAGTGAGATTTTATAAGACTCCTTATTCTCTCACTTGCTGCGCTACTCCTTATGTCCATGGGCAGGGATTCCCATGTTCATCCCCATGTGGTCCTGTACAATACATCTAGAAATTTGGTCAAATGGGCTGACATGTATAGTTCGTAGAGGAGGTGTGGGAGAGTTCAGCCGGCAGCCATTGATGTGCCAAAACATTTACCGTAAAGCACATTTGTGAATATGAAGCTGAAATATTGACTAAAGAGAGAAAAATAGAACACTAAAGTGATTGATAGGCATTGAGAGTACATGCAGTAAAATACTGCAGTAAAAAAAGGAGCTGCTCATATCGACGGCCTCCCATGCTAGTACTGCACCCTCTTCGTGGTCGCTCTTTCTTACAGAGGGAGCCCTATTTCACCCCAAAGCCGTGTTTTCTCCCCACCCTGTTGATCTCAGCATTACTGGTGGCCCATATATTCAGAAAGATGCCTCGGTCTTGCCTGCATCTCCCATGAATGAATCACGCTTCTTTTAGCAATGGCAAGGTCAGCAGAAGCAGAAGGCCCCATTCAGCAGTGAGTGCTTGTGATGGTTATACGGCTGCAACACCTCAGCGGGGTCAGCAAAGGCAAAGTACGAAGACCTCACTCACATTCTGGCTTGACTGTTTCCATAGACAGTGAGGGGGGAGATGGTGAATGGAACCATGTGATATATGTTTTCTGAGTATTGTCATTTGAGGGTTACTATTTTTATTATTATATTTATTTTATGCATTATGTTTAGCATGGATTTTCATGACACTTCCTTTTCTGACTCAGGTTCTTCTCTAGAAGTCTGTCTCTCCCTTTCCTGTCCATTATCTGGGTACAGTTCTACGAAACCTGCCATTTTACACCCAGACTGTATATCTGTGCATCTGTCATATGGCCCTTGCTTGTCACTGTTGATTAATTAGTCAGATTAAGAGAATCCTCCAAACTAATACAGCAGGGATTTACCATTCAGGGATTAATTGGCTTGTGGGAGTTCTACTTACACAAAAAGTACACAATGAAAAATGATTGATTCTGTGTGATAACCAATCAGATTGTAGAGGAGGTGGGTCCAAGATATATGATTGGTTGGTCCCACTTCCGCGTTTTCATTCTTCCCTCAGAACATTTTTGGGTAAGTGCAACTCCCATGAACAAGTAACTGCAATTTTCTGAGAAATTAATTTGCTTTGAAAACATCCACCAGTAATTTTTCCATACAATTGATTTTGGATTATTCTGCAGAATTAAAAAATGAAGCATACTGCTTAACCTATACTAATGGACATACAGTTTTTACATCAGTTTGTCTGGCTACTGCAGTAGCTTTTTAATGGGAATATGAGGAATCTCCTTTAGATTCAATCACTCATGCAGTGTGTTTGCACATCATACTGACCAATGATCTTAGTCCTGTGGTGGATCCATTTAATGAGAAAGGCTTAAGGATGGCCTCTTTTTAGAGTTGTGCAGTATATCGTTTATATCAATCAAGATATCAGTATTAGTCCAATGAATCAGTCATGGCAAATATTGCTGACCGATATTTGACAATATTCAAAGTTAGCAGCACCAGAGGTAAGGACATAACTACTAAAATAATGGAGATGATTGCCTTGGATGTTCAGACATGTTCCACAGTGGAGGATGAGGGATTCGTTGGGTCATTCACTGCTAAGAAGTAGGTAGCCAACGTGAAGAAAAAAGGGACTTGTCCCCCTCATACACTCATGGCATTTGCCACATGCAGAGGGGACACTGATCACGTGGGATAAATCGTATCTTATATTGGTTAAAAAAGGTTCACTGCATTTCATTTTGCGATCGGGTAAAATAGGGGAAGGGTGGCAGCTCTACATTTAGATGGGTTTTGTCAGAACAATTAAAACGTCTGTTAGTTTGTCATGTGTTGGATACAGCATCACTCATGACTATTCTTAGTTGTTTGGCTTTTCACACTAACAATCTGCATTTTCCTGACCGTGCGGATGTGCAGATGTGCCATTGCTGTCTCAGAGATTCAGCCACACAGCTTCACAGCCCACTTCTGCAGAGTTTGCATGGTTTCCCCCATGTGTCATGTGTGCCTCATCTCCCTCCTGCATTACACATGCCTGTGAGTGTGGGAAAAGTAGAAAGTGGGACACCCTAGTCTCGCAGAGAGACCAAATGTCACCATACAAAGAGTTGATTTACTACAAAGAGTTCACTGTTGCTATAGCTAAGAGCAGAAGCTTCACGGAATGGGAGGTACTGTACAGTGCAAGCCTGTGATCAGCAGGTGACTTTTACAAAGCGAAACCATCCTCTCATCCACTGTCAAACACGCATTGTCAAGTGGCAGGAGGCTGGTGATATCTCAGCACTGCCTAGGGGCAGTTTTATTACAGCCATTAGAAGCAACTTTGTAAATAGCTCCTTTTTCCAGTATGTCATTTTGCAGATGGTATCTAAATAGTGATGATGTCTGTGAGAGTCGGTTTGGGGGGGGGGATCTTGGTTTGTGGGGGGGAGGGTTGTGTTAATGTTTGCTCAGCTTGGAGAAGAGGTGAAGTGGTTTTCTGTAGAGTCACGCCTATCCCTGTTAATAAT
>JABFEA020000036.1:23435238-23459480 GCA_019775915.2 Cyphomyrus plagiostoma
CTAGGTCAAACTGGTTTGTTCGACTTTCAAGAAATTCGAGTTCTAGTGAGTTCGAGAACCGAGGTACCACTGTATATGTTTTTTATAATTATTTGTAGTACAAATTGAATGTGAAAATGTAAATGCAGTGACAGAACAAAGACAACTGTACACTGGGCCCTGGGGCAAAAACTGACAATGCCCCTTCAAAATTCACACCTAAGGCCTGCCTACGCCAGCTGCAGCAGTTGCAGATCATGAAATGTAAGTAAAGTCAAATATTGTACCCATCATGCACTGCAGTAGTTAGAAAATTCCATAAACATGCTTTATGTCAAATACATGCTTCGACAACAGTTTGACTACAAAACATTAAAATCTGTTACATTTCAAACTTGTTTTAAGTATTGTACCAAATATTTTTTTGTATTATGATTCCTACCACAATGAGACTATATACATAAAAATGAGAGATATAAAAGTAGCATGTCACAATCTTCTATAGTATAAATGACATCAGTGCCTTAATCCTCATGAATGTTTTAATACATATGAAGAGCCCTTGAAGTTGTTGTTGGGGGGGGCTTTGCCTACCAGTCCTCCCCTGTGAAAATGTAAGGCGCATTTGTTGCATTGTTTACACTTTGAGACCATCTGCATATGACAGAAATATCACCCCAACGCCTGCAAGTATAACAGAGAAGTGCAGGACACACTTTGCATCAAATGTCAGCTTTAAGCTCGCAAGCTTTCAGCGCACAGTGCACCACTGTGTTATGATGGCTCTTTTTGCTGTGTACATGTTCCTATCAGAAAATTAAACGCATTTCAAAACCCCTAAATGTCAGACGTGAGCACTCATTTCTTTGCTAATGGATTTAATGTAAATTGTAATGCTTAAAAGACTGTTGATTGATTGCTTTTTAAACAGCAAAAGTCAAATTCCTTTTTGAAATGCAAATGTGGCAAGTTCAGCAACAGAAACGTACCCCTAAATTCAAAGAAAAGAGATTCAGAAAAGTTGCGTAAAATGTAATCAAAAATACAAACCACCAATGTTTATGCAATGGGTTCTGGCTAAGCAATTTATCTCAGGATAGAAGGAAGAAGGCAATGAGCTTCAAAGAATAATACAGATACATTTATACTTTTCTCAAAAATGTAGAAGAGTGATTATTTCCAAAACAATACGGCATCAAAACGTACTGTCTTAATAGCATTAGCATTTTTGCATGTTGCATTAAACCTCATTACATAGGACGTAAACATCAAAGCTTCTTGAATTGACTGTGGATGCATGCTGCCCATGACTTCTTTCAAAGACATATATCTGCTTCATAGAATATTGGCTTCCCACAGGGCCTCTGCTGCTGGGTAGACCTTCACCTTGCTGGTCCATAGCAACAGTACAGAAAACAACACAAGCCTCTTCACATCACGGCCTCTCTTTCCATTGGCTGTATCTCGGCTTAAATAAATCCAATTATAAACACGACATGAATTAGTAACTCAGTCATTTGGGATTTTAAAATGCAGCTTGGTTCATTTACTGTAGCTGCAATTGTTTATTGAACAATACCAGCAAAATAAACCGAGCATTCTTTGTTTCCCCTGTAACATGACTTGTGCTATAATTATCAGAACTGCAGAATTTTGGATTGCCTGCTCCCAACTCTGCCCATTGTCACAAGGAAACAAAAGGGTAAATACGGTAAATCTGACTGCACATTAAGATATGAATGTATAATCTATGATAAACACATGGTTTAAGGAGCATAGCATTGTCAGCCAAATGAATCACAGTTAATCATTAAACAATACCAACACCCCCAGAAAATGAAAATGCATGGAAGAACTCTGGAGATCTGTCCTGCATCCTGGAATGCTGCAAACTTTCTCTTGCCAATGTAACTCCTTATGCCAGGCAGACAATGCAATTTAGGGAGAGTCTATTTCAGATAAAGGAGATTAAATGTTTCTCTTCTGTCCATGTCTGAAATTGGGTTACAGACAGGATTGGAGCATGGAATGCAGTTTCAGGAATAACCACAAGATAATTAGCATTGTGTACCCATTTTCCTCACGATTAAAGCTTTATTAATGTTCCATCTACCCCATTTTTAAATTCTGTCAAAGTTCAGTTTTGTTGATTATGGTAATGCCTGTCCATTGAACATATAACTTGTTTAGTTAATTGACTCAGCTGAAGTTTTGGGGCCTGAATCTTAAACCTAAAGTGTTCTGCTCTCTCTTCAGCTGTTTCTTTATCTCCACAAAGATATTATGTAGGGATGTGCCCGGCCTTGCTTACCCTGATACAGAACTGAAGTCCCATCATAGTAGAGAAGTCTATGGGGTCATCTTATTCTTAGCAGTATGCATTTTTCGCATAAAGCAGGTGGCATAGCAGTAAACATTACTTGAAAATCACTAGTTCATATGCCAACTGAAGGTGTCAAGGTGTCATATCATCAAGGAAGTTACCTAATCTGGATCGTTCCAATACATCATCCAGCTGTGCATCAAACGTCAATGAAGAATCAGCTCAGCTATGAAGTAACAGTAAGAGCAACCACGTATTCCCCATTAAACCAGGAGCCACATTTTTAATAATATTTGCAGTAAAATAGCCATTGCCATCCATGTTGTGATTTCATTAAAACAATTGAAGCTTATAGACACAGATTGTATTAAGGCTGTTGACGATATATTATAGCACAGTGTGGCAAAAAGAGGAAGTAAAACACATAATCAGTAACTTTTTATTGTTGGCAGATAATTGAAAATCTTGTGCTGGCTTTTTGTTTCTATTAGAAAGAAGTGAATCATGAATGTATTATGTAAAGTGAAGTGCTTTACCTCCAGTCTTATCCTGAATGGTCCGTCTCTTGCTTTCTGTGAGAAAAAAATTTGCAGCCTTGAATTTAAGGCACTTCCGAGTGCATGATTTCTTTCTTTCCCTTTTTAGATGATCACAATTAGAGCGGTCTGCATTGTTTATGTAGAAATGAAAACTGTTTTATATTATTATATTATATTTTATACACTCGTGGAGCACCTGTGCACTTGAAGAAGCTGCTGCACATTAATTGAAGGGATTTTTAGAGGGGTAAGCAGGCAATTCTCCCAAGGTGAATGGTTGAAGATCTGATGAAATGTCCCGCGAAAATAATCCAGTTCATTTATTGGGCTTGTGATGTAACGGCTCTCCTCAGATCTACTGACATGTGACTCATGACAGTACAGAGCTCATATTCAGCGCTTATATTCCCCACTGTTTGTGACAGCCTGGTAGGCAGGGTAGACCACCTAGTGGAACACTCTTGTGATCCTTGGATAAATAGTCCCACTGTAAGCAATTATGGGATGTGTTAAAATAACAACATTGAAAGTTTAAATGTTATACAAGCGAATAAAAATGTCACAATTTAATAATTCAATTGAATTGTCTAAGGGTGCTTTTCCACTGCAATACTTTTGGTACAGTACTTTCGGTACTTTCGCCTTTCCATTGACTTCCGGTTGAGTCTTAAATGAATAAATGGGTGTTTGTATCATCATCTGTTGATGACCTAAATCAAATATCCATTCTGCCAATGTGTGAAAGAATATGTGGCAGAAAACAAATTAACATTTGGTTCTATTATTATTAGCTACAGCATGTTACTTGATGGTAGATGCAAATCTTCTTTGTAAGGAAATTTCCTGATGTATGAAGTAACACATCCTGGTATTGATTTTTGCTCTACTGCCAGATTTATCATCTTACTGCCGTTTGGGAATTTGCTTTTGTTTAATTTGCAGTTGATTAGTAGGATATTGTTTGGTAAGTTTTTCATTGGAATACCAGAGTGCTTTTAGTGATACTGACCTATTCATCCTCATATTCAACCTCATGGGAAAATGATCATTTTACTCAGGCACATGAGACAAACAGACAGATATGCAGGTGACTGCAAGCTTGGGGTTCACAGCACAGGTGGCTGGTCAATGTGGGTTAAGGGCCTAACAGCAATATCAGTCTGCCAGCCCCAGAATTGGAACCCACCTCCACACATTTAGGCTGTTTTTATTGCCAGTAGACTTACTCTGAACTGACTTTAAAATAACTTCAGCAACCACAAACTTTATTGAACAATTAGGTTTAATTGCATATTCTGCTGGAATTTGAAGTACTTTGTATCTGTAACCGTTTGCCATAAGTCAGCTTTAATTATGCACTCGATGTTATATTTCACAGCACATGTGCGTCATCGTAAAAGGCGCACATCTGTACTTCTGCCATTTAGAATGAATTACACTGGTACATGGCAGCTGTGAAGTTGGTGAGTTTAGCTGCTTGTGGGTCTTAGGACAAAAGACTCAGGCTTGTGAAGCATTCTGACCTGGGGAAATGAGGGTCCTGAATTTCACAGGGACATGCACAGCTCCTCCCGTAACACTTTCCCCACGCAGCTGACAGCAGACAGCGTGACGGTGTACATTCGAGCTCTTAAAATGAACATGTACACTCTCTGCCCACTCCGCAGTGAATGCTGGTGCCCTTGCTTGTACATCAGCTCAGGATGAGGCAGCAGTGTGAACTGACTGCTGCTAAGAGTGTTTAGCATTAAAGCTAAAACACTGATCCAATCACTGAAAGTGCAGTGCTGTGTGGCCAAGTGCTCAGCATTTATGCTATATTTTATATGTGCTTAATAAGGTACATAAAATTCAGAGAGCAATGCTGAGAGTGCCGTCGTTCACTAATGCTGGTGGTCCTGTTTCATGGCACGTTTGCCCACTGGTGAATCATCCATCCTGGCTGGCAGAATGCTTAAAGAAACTGCCAGTGGGGCTAGAGGAGATTTTAATGGTGACAAATGGAGCGGCGGTGAGGGGGACCCTGTGCACACCAATGACTTTACGATGGAGGGCATATGGCGCGAGATGCCTCTGGGAGAGCAGCACCATCTCTGCGTTCCCACAAACTGCATGTATCTTTATGCAGGAGGACCTACTGCAGACATCCTAAACTGACATTGACATTCGGGGTAGCATTGTAGAGGTACACTCCATGTTTCCATTGCATATTTGTACTGTATATTGCATAATATAGCACTATTGCATTGCATTGTAATTTATAATTAATATACAATAATTGAGAGAGGTAAAACGTTTACTTGGACCCTTTCTTGGAGCATTTTTTATAATGTTTTATATATTCAGTGTCTTTCAGTGCAGAATCCCAGTCACAACATAACAGTAAAAATAATATATCGTGGCCACATTTTATTAATTTGTTCCTTAGTTTTAGTTCAATCATAAAACGTGGCCACAATTTAATTTAAAACATGGGAACGGATTAGTAAAACGTGGTCACTTTTTAATATATCTTTCCCATGATATACTGAAACTTGGCCACAATATTGTTATTATTGCCACGACAAATTAAAACACGGACACAATGTACAAAACACTTTACAATACATGAAACAAAAGGAGTACGAAAACAGCTTTAGAGGAACACCGAAAGGTTCTTCTGTAGCAGTTCCGAGAAATGTGTGGTGCTTATGTGTGTGTGTGTGTATATATCCATCCATTTTCCAAACCGCTTATCCTACTGGGTCGCGGGGGGTCCGGAGCCTATCCCGGAAGCAACGGGCACGGTGTGTGTGTGTATATATATATATATATATATAAATAAATTAACCATGGTGGATCAGATTTTTGATAGCTGTTTTGCATAAACTGCACTGTGCGCTATACATTGAGGATGCTTTGAAAAATAATGCCAAGAATAGTTTTTTAATCAATTAAGAGCATATAAACTGCAGAAACAGACAAAAACCAATAAAGATTTGCTGTGTCCACCATTTCCCTTTAAAAGTGCATGGCTGTTCTCCAGCTGTTGTGATTGTGTTTTAACCTACACATTATGTTGCTGATCATTAGCACCTGTTTTGTTTAATCATGCACTAGACTATATGTCTACAAAATCCTTGATTGTGTGCAAAGTGTACAAAGACGATTTGATACAGTTTTTTTCTTTCTGATGTCATCAGTGTTTTCAGTGGCTCTTACTCCACTGCTAACTTGCACCTGTTACTACTCACTCTTTGGAAGCTCATCCTAGTAGCACTTGTACTTAAGTTGGCTACTTCACATTTGTATGCGTGTGATGCAATATCTGGCTTGCCCATATGTCATTCTGGACAACAGCATCTGTTAAATAAATAGATGTAAATGTAATATCAAGATAAGATGAATATGAACTTTATTAATCCTATGAAGGAAAATACAACTCCCAGTCTCCTTGAGGTCATTTGGATTTTTAAAAACAACATTGAGATAGCTAAATAAAAAGAGCAGGTGTTAAGTGTTATTTGAGTCTTTGGTGCTAAAACAGGTAAAGAGAAATCTAGCAGATGGTGAAATTCGCTCCGGGAATTGTATAAATGTAGGCAAATCCCCAGCTGTGGTCCTGCGGAATGCAAAAAGAAAAACTTCCTTAATCTCGTTAACATCAATTAACATGAAATAAAAACATGAAATTGTTCAATATTGGTGGAACTGATTTCATATCATTGGCAGAATATATGAAGATTAAATATGATTTCTATATTCTTACATGGCACTTATGATGGTTAAATGACAAACAATCAGGTCACTGTAGGGTCGTGGTCAAACTGCAAAGTGGAAAAAGTGTCAAATTTGTTCACACCTTTAAAAATAAGTATAAGAACAGAATGGTGGTAACAGAGGGGCCTAGACTGGCATCCACTCTAGGACATCCCTGATCTTTGTGCCAGTTGCAGGATCGGATCCCCTTGATCAAATGACCCTGTCCACATTTAGGGGCTGGAAGACAGATGGAACATTGTAGCTGCAAGCTTATAGAATCTAAATATGTTATTGTTTTCAATACTAGAACAAATCAGCACCTGTAAGTGAGCCCTATAAATGTTATACTTACCATGTCAGTTTCTATTTATTTCTTTTGGTTTCAGTTTATTTTGAAAGTGCCTTTACTATGGTTGCCACAAAGTACTTCACAGAGCTATTTGGAGAGCACAATAGCTAGGCGTGCAGATTGATGCAATTGAGCTTTCATATTGACGTAACGTAAACAAGCAATTTTTATCACTAACAGTCTCTCTGCTCCTGTTGTATGAAATCACTCTCATCAGGATGTTGAATGGAAGCTGGTGACACTGGAGTTGGACAGGGAATAATGGAATTGCAGCTGTAATCTTCATTATGTTACAATAGCCAGATTGTATTCATTGAGTGTATTTTTTTTTTTACTTTAATGTGATTTTGCTGTAAAATTAAATATGTGCTCCATTTCTTTGGTGCTCTACTAATAAAAATCTTTGCATTCAAGGAATGTAAGATCACATCACCATAGAGACCATATAAAACAGAATTTAACATTTGGAAATCTTGCCTTTGATATTTATGCCAAAATGAGTGTCTTTTGTAAAGTTTGTTATAGCCATTGTAGTGATTGGACCATTCATAGCCATTCAGCAATTAAAAAGCTGAGTAACCTCTCTGCTTGGTCTTTTCTACATAAGTTTTTAATGAAACAGGCAATGGGGAGATCTAATGGAACCTAACTGCACCTTATCAATCTGGAGATGGATACAAATCCATTAGAAAATGTGTTTGTTTTTACCACTTTGCTATAAACCTGGCCAGAGTGTACCCTGGAATATGCTTGACAACTTAAGAAAGAGAACATTTACGATTAGGGAGACTCTACCTATGCATAAACTGTCATTTAAATGACAATATAGAAAACTACAATGCAAAGGAATCCCATTGTCTCTGCTACAGATTTGACAGCGACCTTCACTGTGGCTTATGTCTGTATTTATATTATAACAGATAGAAAAAGACAGAATGATGAGTCTAAAACTAGAAATGCAATGTCTGGTATAACCTGAGTACTGCAACCATGAAAATAATCTGGGTGCTATCAGGAACAGCACTGTAATAGGGCTGCTATTCTGCCTGCTGACCTGCATGACTCACAGGGTTGGAAACCATGGATTTTTAGCCATATTGAAATATCCTGGAGGAGAACATCAGACTCTCAGTCTGTGAGTTTAATTGGCTTGATAAAGGGAACTGCACATGGCTATAATCTGCAAACCTTCCAGCATATCTAAAGAATGAGACATTTTCAAATATTCAAAGTGCTGAATGTGATAGAAAATTAAGACATAAAGCAAGCTGTTCAAGTACATGGAAAAGAGTGATAGCAGCTATGGATGCCAGAGAATGTGACACAGTAAACTGAGTGTAAGAGATCTCCTGCCTGCCGGCTGGGCTGGTGGGGGCTCAGCAAACTTGGTGCTTGTCAGTGATCAAAAGGGGGCATTCAAGAGCACAAAAAGGGGGCACTTTCAGTTGTTTAGGCAAAATGGCCATGTGCTCAGACACCCCCAGCCTCGCCCACACGTCACTGGAGGGAGGGGTCCCCCATGATGAATTTGCCCACAAACCCATCAGCCTACTGGGAAAATGCCCAGTATCCCAGATGGCCAGTCCAGCCCTAGGAAAGGGGAGTCTTGCGGGCCCTTTATGGGCCTGGGATGGTTCCTGGACACATTAGAGGGGTCAGTCGCAATGCCTATAATCTCGGGCAGTAAGGTCTGGTGGGGCAGCGATCCCTGTTGGCCAGTTATCCTTGGGGAAGAAGAAAGCAAAAGCAGATCACTCACAGCCCCCCCCCACTCCCACCCCATCTGCTCAGGAATTTAAGCCCTGGGTTTAAAATCACGTGGGGTTAAAAGCCGATGCGTTTAAGCCTGGCCCACTTTTCAGGGTGATCAGCGGTCTTGTCTGCATTCCTCTCCACTGGTCGCAGTCCGTCTACATGGTGCCAAATGCTGTTTGGTGGATCTCAGTGCACCCGTGGTGTCACATGCTGTCATGAAAAATCGCTCCGCTCACGACAGTTAATAGATCCAAGTTTTCTTGGGGGTTGGACAGGGAATAACAGGTTTATTGTGGATTAATTTTTTGTTTCCTCTCTTCAGACGAATTTGACATTGGTGAGATCACCTCAGTGAAAACGAAAAAAGACACCATATTGCGATTCAGCATGAGTATTATGACTCATGAGTATCACGAAACAGGACCACCAAATTATGAATTCAATCAGGAATGAGTGAAATGAACCAGTCAGAATAGCTTGGATCATTTACTTCTCCTTCCCACTGTAGGCAGAACCCAACCCACAAACCTGTCTTTGTCTGTTTTCTGCTGTAACTTTTTTTAATCCTGGACTGAAGCACTTGTCATTTCAGACATAAATAAGTGGTTTTTGTTCCTTTTTCCTTGTCACACTGTAAAGTACCTGTTATATTACCTTATTGTTACATTATACTTTCACTTGTCCCATCATCTCCAGACCCCAGTCGACCAATGAAATCCAATCGCCTCCCATTTGTTCTTCATACCCATCAACTTTTCAAATACACATTCATGCCTAGGGACAATTTGAAAACTCCAGTTCACCCTTTTCAGACTATTGGGGGGAAACTGGAGTACCCGGAGGAAATCCCCCAACAATACATAGAAGACATGCCAACTCCACACACACAGAGCCAGGGCAGATACTCGAACCCTGGTTCCAGTGATCTGCAGCAACAGCCACTGTGCTTCCTCCCCCCCCCCTCCCTGAAAATGTTCTGATCCGGTCCTCAGGGACCCCACACAGTCCACATTTTTGCTCCCTCCCAGCTGTGGCTTACTGCCAAACAGACACATTTTTCCCTGGGGTGAGAAAAAATGTGGACTGTTTGGGGGTCCCGGAAGACTGGGTTGGGAAACACTAAAAAGAATCCGAATCCCTGTCTCATGCCGTTCTGTTCAGCAAGTAACCAGGTTTTCCTGCAGATGTACAGTATTTTGTCAGATAGTCTGTTTTTTCAGGTTAGCCTTATCAGCTGTTGGAATCCAGATGAACGTATGAGTTTGATCTTTGAAGCCATATGGTAGATGAAGGGGCCCGACACTTTCTGGTGATACCATTGTAGACCCATGTGCTCTAACAGCTGCCAGAGGATGAGACTGAAAAAGTGAGCTAGGATAATATGAATTTGTGATTGGTGTCAGTACTGGATTTGAACATGACACACATTTAATTTAGCCTTAATTAAAGGATTCAGTCAGATAATAGCTTATCAGGATTTTTGACCTAGTACTTAACAGCCTTTCATCTTTCATCTGCCTCTGTCCCTCTCTCCCTATATATGTGTGTGTGTGTGTGTGTGTGTGTGTGTGTGTATGTGTGTGAGAGAGAGAGAGAGAGAGTGAGAGAGAGTGCAAGGAAAAGCAAACCACTCCAATCTCACAAGGAGAGAGAGAGAGAGCATACATGCAGAAATCTCCTTAAGAGATGTCTCAAAACGTGACAAAGGTCAGCATGAATGCTGGGTGCACCCATAGCCCTGCTCGAAGTATATGAAATACTGTACATCTTCACTATTGTGCTAATGTTTTCACATGTGATCAACTGTCATTTTGTAGATTAGTCTACTTTTGTTTACCTGTGTGCAGGATTATATAGAATTGCTTAATACCTTGACCAATATTTCAACAAGACAACTTCAGTCCGTCCGTCAGCTCAACCCTTGCTTGCATGCATTTACCTCTCTAATTATGTGATTTAGATCAGTGTTTCCCAATCCGGTCCTCAGGAATCCACAGACAGTCCATGTTTTTGCCCCCTCCCAGCTTGAAGCAAAAACCTGACCTGTCTGGGAGGGATGAGATGGGCATATATGCCAGATGTGATTTAGTCCAGTGTGTCTGCGTTTTTGTTGTATAGTGATTCTTTAAAAAAAAAACTTGTTCCTACAAGGAATTCTGCATTATTCAAATTGCACTGTATTGTTTTCATCGAAAAAACCTGTTCTTAAAAATAATTACCTCTTAAACTCCACAATGGAAGATTATTTAGTAACTCCTAGTGTATTTGGTACCATAGTTTTATATTTAGACTAGGCTGCTACTGACTTTTCATGGCCGTTCTTAACAGTCTACAGCTAGTTAGTCAATTTTTTCACACGTATATCGTATGCCGACAAATTATAACTGTCAGTGCATCATCAGTCATTGAGTTGTACATTCTATTCTTTCCTAGTGCAGAGCTAATAGGTAATGCAGAGAATAATGATTAAATTTGTAGATCATGAATAGAAAGCACTGTTAATTGGATTGAGGTATTTTAGAGTATGAATCACTTTGTTACTACTATCCTTCATTAATCAGGGAGTACCGCAGGACGGAGGGTGAAGTGGAAAGTGTGTGGGTGTAGATGAAGAAACTGCCAAAGCAGTATGGCTGCCACTTCGTTACTGTGGAAAAATAAGGCAATTTAGATATTCAGGCATTCTTTACCACCAATGTTTCTGATTATTTTTCTGTCATTTCTAGTTCTGTATCATTTTATAATGTTGCACTTATATATTTTGTAGCATGACCTAAAATAACTTGTCAGACCTGCCATTTCCAGTAAAATGTTGTGAGTCTATAGGGTAAAGGAATAATATTAATTACATTGTATGTATATCTTACCACTTTTACACTCATCTTTTTACTATTGTGTCTCACTTCATTTAAAAGTTACTGTTGGTGTGATTAAGTAATTTTTTAATGAGACAGCATGAAATTTGCAAAACTCCTTTGGAGAGCTTGGACACAACAGTGCAATTAAATCATGGAGGCGGTAATGCCTTACATGTAATTCTGTAGTTATCTCAGCAAGCTTCTCAAGATAAATGTAATTATAAACTGTTAGAAAATATTATTCCTTTGGAACAGTACAAAAAAGGCCAAACATATATCTGTGATCTGATCTGATACACATGTATCTCACACAATATATATACTATATACTTAGTACAGGATCACCTGTACTTAAGTGAGTTTCTGTGAGTGATTCCCCAGTCAGGTCATTAACGTCATAACATCGCTTCTGCCTGTTCTATTCTCCCGAGTGTGTTTTATCCCGAATAAATCCCATGTTCATCTGACTCCCTGGATTGTTGTTCCTGCTTCCCTGCTTGGTGTCCGCTACTTGTGACAAGGACAATGTACACTACATATTTACCACAAGATTGGTCCTGGCAGTCACTTGTGCCTTAAAGAATTTAGAAAACTTATGACATATGTTGTAACTTCTTATTTTTAATTATATATTCCTGTACTGTTATATAGTTATGCACCTGGTAATTCAGAGTCCAGAAGCACAGGAGATAGAGGGCATCCCAGACAGCAATCCAGCCCCAAAGAGGCAGGTCTTAATTTAAGAGAAATTCTGTGTTTCTTTCTGTTTTAATAACATAGTTTCTGTTAGAAATAATACAATGCTGCATAACATGTTCACAAATGTTGTCTTCAATCACTTCAATTTAACTGTCTCACCTTCCTTAGAGCTGTCTGAAATTAATGTGTAGTCGTATCTTATATAACCCTATCATGTACATCCTATAAATATGTCTGGAAGGTTATTTTTTCATATATCACTCAAAAAATTGTGGTTATTTACATCTTTGTGTATATATATATATTTATACTGTTATGCCTCATATGATGTTTCATTTCAAAGCATTTGTGTTGCAAGATAAACCAAACTGACCACTCACATTCACAAAAGAGAAAATTTAAGAAGATATGATGATATGGCATCTTCATTCAATTTGCTCTTACTCCATTAGGTTTAGGCTGCTCTGAACCAACCTCACGGTCATTCTAAAGCTCTATTCACAACACTTCTGCCTGTCAGTTTACAGTCACTATTCAGAAACCAGACCTTGTAAAGATGAAATACTGATGTTAAAATTGAGTCCTATTAGAACATCATGTGCAGGTGCTGTGCTGCCCACCACGCCTGAAATATCCACCATAACTTTGCAATCCATGCAAGGCTTTTAAAAACCTAATCTGTAGAGATAATGGTCACATTAAACTTAATTTGGAAAGAACAACATCTGTAGACTACCATGGAATATGTGTAGTCCTGAAAGAAAGGAATAGCACATAATTTTAGCACAATTTAGTTTTATCACAAAACTAAAACTAAATTGTTTCCCAGTTTATAATATTTCAATGATTGAAATAATTAGTATGTTGTAGTATTTAAGTGACTCCTAAAACTAGGCTCGTAATTCAGATACGGAGCAATCCCACCTAGGTGGATTCAAAGGTCTCCTGTGAACTGTTGCTGCATACCAAACTTTCTGTCAGCAGAATGAATGATGAAAGTATCATGCAAGAGCCGAGTTTGACCTCAGCTCAGCAATGCAGACATTTCTTTCTAGCACTTATCTACATGCAGGTCTTAAGCAGCATCACTAACAAGTCAAATGCTCAGCTATTTCTCACCAAACTCCGGCAAATATATCACATTGTTTCAGATACAAGGCACTTAATGCAAAATTGTGATTGGCAACCTGGCATTGGTAGTTTTCAGGCATTAATGATACTGTGACTGTGTTTGATAGCAAGGCAAATCAAGCTGAGATGAAAATGAACTGCGCTGTTTGTGGTATTGTTCTCACCATTAATCTGCATGCTGAGCCTTTGCTATGGAGCACCAAGGTGGTCTTGAAACAACCATCTTCCTTCTTTATTTCAGCATTTAAATACAAAATGAACAGGATGAAACAAGAAGAGCATATACTAAACACATCTAAGCACATTTATCAAAACAGTCATTTGTAAAGTAAGAAAATAAATGTATCCAAACAATGTGTAAAGTTAAAAACACTGTGCGCCAACGCCGTATGCCACGTGTAACATTTTGTTCTTAATGGCTTTCAAAATGATAAACAATATACCCCAACACTAACCCAAGCAATGCCCCAACACTAGAGTATATGCCATGCGATCCATTGTTTATTTTTATTATTACTCTGTATTTGTTAATTTGTTCATAAATCACAAACTTTTAGGTTGTAACATTTGTACAACTATTGTGTAACTTTTTGGTGAGCAATGGCTACCAGAATGATATATAGTAGAATGTATTACCTGATATTTTAAATAAAAAAGCAAAAACAAACGATGCTGACACAGAGACTGCGAGGCTGAGACTGAAGTGTTACTCTTTGTTTCCGCTGAGAGATATTTCACGTGACTCATTTCCCCGTGCATACAAGTTATCTTGGGTCTGCATTCACTGTTCGACTTGTGAGATTCAGATCGAGTTCTAGGTTAAAAAAAAAATCGAACTGGTTGGTTCAACTCTTAAGAAATTTGAGTTCTAATGAGTTCTAGTACTGAGGCACCTCTGTAAATACTGAGGTATTTACATTTCATGGACTGACCAAGAGGAAATATTAATAATGATATTAATAATAATGTCAATAGATTTAATAATAATAATAATAATAATAATATAATCAGTTGGTTTAAATGATCTGTAATATATGACCATGTTTTTAAATCAAGAAGGACTACATAATCAAATTAATATGCGCTGTAAGCAAAGGGTCTATTTTTCTGCCATGTTTATGCTATTTGTCATATGTTCCTATCTAGATTGGTTTTGATATGACACACTGGAACGCATCGCATACAGGGACTGTTTTGCCTGTTAATTCAACCAATTCAGTATATTGAGTTGTGCACGTACTACCCCATTAGAAAACGAAAGTGATATAAGATGATAATCTGTATCATTGAATCAAAAATGCAATTAATCGACATATTGGATTAATATTAATAAATGTGGCTCCCGCCAACCTTCACGTACAGTATAGTTGGTTAAATACCCAGACCCCTCCTCTTTTTTTTTAATCTTATCTCTTCCTCCGCCTCCGTACCATTCCGTTGCAAAGAGGAGAGACGCATCGGTAGGAGGCGGGATCCCAGTCTCAGCGAGCTGTCGGGGAATACCCAGACCCCTGAAACCCTGCTCACCGTCCGGCAACGCTGGCCTCTTCCCGCTTATAGGGTGAAAATGCAGTTTCGCTGAGATGTACCCTGGATGTAAAGGACTGTCGCGTTTGTTTTATTATTCCTCGTAGTAGTATTACATGTATATTCTCTTCATTACTGGACGTTTTAATAATAACTGAATGAGGATTTCGCTTGATCTTTATTATAATTGTATTTTAATTAACAGTTTAATCGCCGTGATACATAAGGGATTTTGATTATCATGAGCGTTTTGGGTGATGATGCGCCCGCCTTGATTTGGGATTTTACTGGCTAGTTTTGTTCCTGCCGTAAATGGACTGCTAAAGGTGCCATGCCTTGAGGGTACTTAAATTCACACCTGCACTCCAGCACCTTCATACTTTGGATTTACAAGTGGATTCTCTTTTTTCTATATTCTTTCTGTTTTAAAGTGAGCTGATACTAATGGAAAATTATTCAACTATTCAATGTAAGTAAAAGTCTCAAATGCAAGTTTGGAATTTGACGTTTTCCTTGCATAGCAGTTTTATATGAGAACGGGCGGTATTTGGCACCCGCGGTTTGCGTCTATCGGTCGCTTCACGAAATACAACGCAAACATAGGCAAAAGTCAAGCGTAAAATTTCTAATTACAACGTTGCTAGGTGTGAAGAGTGGGACTAAAAATCAGCAACATTGTTCTGTTATTTTACTGGAGAAATAGAATTATCCTTTGCAGTGCAATTATAACGTTATCTTTGTAAAAAAAACGGATACGATGACGTTGTTTTGAGTTGCTGATAGACTGTATAGACGCTGCAGCTATTCTTCATGAATTACCCTTAAAGTGCATTTAACACTATTATTTCAAAGTGTATATTTAAAAAGGTGATTCAAATACCGTGTATTGATGTTTACTGGGAGTTTTCATACCTAGGGTCGGTTTTTATTGCACTGCATAATACGTTTACACGCCTTTTGTAATGGCATCAATATCGACCCAGCTAATTCTCAATACTGGCATTAATTCATCAGTGCAGCGTTATCACTTTGGGTTTATGGTTTGACGCAGTGAAGTGTACGATATCACTGTAGTATAAAAGAGTTATTGGCACAGTGTAGTGATCATTTGTGAATGCTTTCTATTTCATTGGTGTCAGCTATTTTATGGTCTTTATAGGATAACTCACCTGAAGTGTAATAGTAAGGGGGTTTCATTTTGTTTGGGCTTAAGTTTAAAATCATGGTTATGAGTTGTGACTCGTCACTGTTCCATGAAAGCCCTGAAATAAAGTGTGCTGTTTCAGAGACAAGGTAAACAAGCAAATAAAGAGATTAGATTCGGGCTGCTTTATGCAAATCCTATAGATGGGGTTTTTCTTTGGGTTCAGTTTCCTCCAAAAACCCAAGGGTATGCTGTCCAGGTGAACTAAAGATTATAAATTGCCTATAGTGCTCGATTGAACAACTTCCTGTCCAGAGCAGAAGATGCCTCTATCCTTCCTGGTGAATGCTCTTTATAAACTTGATCCTGCTGGGATAAGAGGTTATTACAGATGAATAGCTAAAGGATGCAATCTGTTGTTACTCATCTGAGAAACATGCTTTTAAAAAGCACAAAAGTGCTTGGTTTATCCTTGCATTGCAGTGTGCTGGTAACCTGCCAAGATGGTATAAAAACTCTTCTCTTGGACCATAGCCACATGCTACAAGGTGTTATCCAGGTCACTGTGCCTCTCGCCCTTCTGATAATCAAATGCCTTTACTCTGTCTCTGTGTTTTAAGTCAACGAAGTGATCATTTTACAATGTCTTGTAACACAGACACTCATCTGTTTTTATGTCATTGCCGTAGAAAAAGACACATGCTGTCTTGCCTGGATTAGATCCAGATCTAACCACCTGTTATACTACACTGTCTACTACTGCCTTTTCTCTTTAGGATGTCTTCCTGCATGGTGTTAAAAACTCACAAATGTGTTGTTAAATCCATTTGTTGGTGACAAAGATTTCAGTTTGTTCTCTGCTGCATCACATTACATACCTGAACTTTTATTTTTTAAATTTGAAAATCACTTGCAGTTATGATGGTCATACAACATGCAAGGACAGCTTTCAAAATCCTAACTTCTCAGATAATACCCTCCAAATGTTAGCCAAATGGCAGGCATAGGACTTGCATATTCTCATTCTTGCAGCTCAGGCGTTTTGCCAAGGTAATTTGGTTGTCACATATTATTGGAGACACTTCACTTTGCTGTGTAGTTTGTTTTGAGATAAATTGAGAGGAATGAATATTATAATGCAACGTGCTTTGCAGGAAATTGTATAGTGATTAATTTAGGATAGGTTTTTTTCAGAATATGTCAGGGTTCCTTCCCAGGAAGGATTACTGCTGTGAAACCCTTGATTAACTTCCGGGAGTTCTGAGAGTGCAAATAATATAATGAGAGCATGTGCTGTAAATTTGGCCTGCGACGGGTTGGTGACCCATCTTGGGTTCTTCCCTGCCTTGTGCCCGTAGCCTCCTGGATAGGCCCTGTGACCCTGAATAGAATAAGTGGTTTCAGAAAATGGATGGATGGATCGACAGATATAAATTTAGCAGATATATGTCACACTTCATCTCACATCAAAGCACAGATGTAACAGGCGGCAGCAACGCCCAGACAGACCACACTAAGAAAGAAAACACCCTGCCATCCCTGAATATTAGACACACTTGCTGTTTATATATTTCAAGGATATAATGTTATATATTGCGTAGAAGAAAAAGATGGCCTATATATAGTATGTTTGTGTGTATGTATATGAGCTAATTTCGCTGTATCTAATTTTGCAATTTCTGATTTGGCAGTTGATGAACGTAGCAGGGATTCAGTTTTGTCGTATTTCGTGTTGTTTTTAAACTTCGCTTGTATGTTTTTGCCCAGGCTCTTGGATTATGGTTTGGCATCTGTCTGTCTCTCATTGTAAATCATTAGACCTCAGAACACTATCATAATAACATTGTATTTCAGCAAGTATGGATGGAAAGGTGAGGCTGATAGTAACTTTTTTCCATTTTGAAGACATTCTGATGAAGAATATGCTGCATTTGAAAAACAGGAGTTGTAGTAAGAAATATTGTATTATCAGAATTACCAGCCAGTTAACAATTCTGCTTTTTCCCCCACAACCACTTATGTAGTATACAGTCACTATACACCCATTCTACCCACTTATCCTCCTCAATATCATATATGTGCCTTTCACCTGTATTATTATTATTATTGTAGTGATTAAGTGGACATTTCTAGTCAAAACTGCTGCAGGGTGTTTGACGCAGTGCTTGGTTTTTTTGAAGGGCAAAATTCACCATGAATTGCTCTTATTTTCTCTGTATTCACCATAACAGGCTATCCTCCATAATGCTGTGTGTTTGTGCTGCACTGTAACATGTTGTTAAGGTTCATCATACTTATATCCAACTTTTGCCATTATTTCGTTCAACATAATAAAAATCACCACTGGTTTTCTACCTTAGTTTTATTGTGAGATGAACCCAGAATAAAAATGGTTTCTTTCCGTCAACAATCCATGTATAATTTACATTTTTAGCCAACATAAAAAATAAAAATAGTTGAAATCAGAGCAGGTTGAATGCTGTTGCTTTGGCTGTCTCTGCATCGGCTTTGTAACCTGAACTGGTTTCTGCATATTCAGCACTGGGAAGAATCGCACACAAGAGGCTTTGTTCTCCTCAGATCAACTTCCCAACAATCGGGAATGTGATCCCTCTGCTAATTAAGCAGCTGAACCTGCAAATTTAATTGGCCAGAGGAGGGACAGGATCAGGTTACATGGTGCTTGACCAATTGTTTGGTTTATTTCAGTGGAAAGATTTGGATCTTTGACTTAGTCATTAATTAATTCAGTTATTTGTTAATTCAAATACTTCCAGTAAATGACAAATTCTGGGAAAATGCAAGCACAAAAGTAAAACCCATAAGAGCATAACTAATGAATAACAAATAAACAGGATGCTGTCTGCATGACAATAGTGCTTATACTATAATAGCAAAAACCCCTAAAACCCTTACCTTAAGGGTGACTCTATCCTTAACAGGTCTGAATCGTCTGATGAAGCAGCTTGTGTGCTAAACGTCAGGATACTATTCAAACAGACAAAACTGCTTTGTTGTGTAGTCCAAAATTTGAATCGGGGAACCAATGAGAAGCGGACAACTGGGTGTTCTCTATCCAATCACTAGCCGACAATCGGATGCGGAAAGATGACACACCCATGCATGACACCACAGAGGTTATAAAAGGGTGACTCTATCCCTAACAGATCTGAATCCTCTGATGAAGCAGCTTGTCTGTGAAACGTCAGGATACCATTCAAACAGACAAAACAGTGATTTTATTCTTTTATATAGTTCAAAGTTTTTATTGTTTAATACTTTAAACCTAACCCTAACCCCTTTAATCTCAACTCTAATATAATCAAATTCTAATCTAATCTAACTCTAATCCCAAAACGGTGGAACTGCACATGCACAGAAAGGTTCGATAGCACGTCTCGATAGGTAGGATGTTTTGTCAGAACAACGGCCCTAAGAGGTCAGTAAACACCCTACAATACACACCGTGTAACTTGGTTTTTATACGCATTTATTAAGAATTTCACTCTGTCCATCATGTCAGTGATTTTAAGCAAGACAGCTGTGCTACTGAACATGAAATGTAGACACAAACATTGAAATTTTAATTAAAATTCAACCATAAAGAAAACCAAGGGGTACTGATTGCTTTTGTTAAAAGATATTACAGCTAGAAAATTGAATATAAAGCTAACTGGACAGCGGTGTCATAGTATAGGGATTAAACCCTAATCCACTTTCACATATATCCCCCTATAGGCTATTCTCGGTTAACCCCTACACACAATTCCCACCTCTACAAAAACTTTATTCAAATTCCAACCCTGTGACTTCTGTCAGTGTAATCAGGTTCACCAGATTTGTGCCTGTTCTTTCATCTGCCATCATTGACCATAGCTGGGGCAAAGCGACATGGATAAATTCCCCCGTGATAAATTTTGGTGACCGGCCACCAGACTGCTATGAAAAAGAAAAAAAAAATGCCAGGTAGGAAGGCTGGAAAAAAGCATAAACCTTATTTTAGAATATTTATAAAATCATCTCGCATTCCATTATACAGTGTTCCTGTGAAGTATGAAAAAGATCCGTCTTTGTAAATTTAACATGGCCACTAAATGGCTTTTGCAGCTTCCCTTTTCGTCCTCTTTTGCCAGGACTGCTTCGATTTTGAGGCGAGTTGTCTCAGGTGTGTTAGCTGTAATTTTTCTGGTATGTTTTGTGTATGTGATGTTTTGTGACATGGTAATAAGATTCATCAAAGATGAAGTAGAATAAATAGAGTAATAAGGTCAAATAGCGTTATTCTGTTCACGAGGTCAAGCGTCTCCTGCTGTCTATCTTCCCTTTGCTTCCGTGAAGCGCTGCTGCGTCCGTTTTGGTGACTTCCAGTTCATGACAAATGGAATGTGTCTGTGAAGTTTGAAAAATATCCATCAAACACTTCTTGCTTATCGCCCTAACGAGTAAGTGTCTGTGGCATTGGCGGCAGATCAGTCCCAACACCAGAATATGTTTTAATGTGTAATTACCATTTTAATTTTCAATCCTTTTGTTATTATTTAGCACTTATGGCAGATTACACATGAAGGTATTTAAATTTAGGTCAGAGGCTTACTTGCTTTCCCATTCGTCACCTGTAGTTGGCGTTAGGAGCAGTGATTCATTCAGCAAATGTCCATAATGTCTTCATAATTTGTCCAACAGATGTCTCCATAATTTGTCCCACAAATTGGCTCCTTCATGATACATACAGTTACTTTTTACATACACTTTGTTTTATTTTATGTAACAGTAGGAATTTTGTGTGAAACTTTAAAAGGGTATTACTGAAAATATTTTGTCATTTCCAAATGCTAAGCACATTTTCTATTTAAATCTACTCTTATGCATGTATAATATAAAATGAAATAATATAGTATTTTGGTTTTATGTATGAATTAATTAACCTCACACTTGTGATACATGTTTTGTCTCAAGCAATTACTATATTTGTTACTATATCTGTTAATTCTGTAAACCTTTGTGAACAAGGCCTACTGAAGGAAATACTGAGGAACTAGTAAGGAACAAGTAATGAATAACACAAGTGAAATACTGATCTCATGTTTGTTCATCGATAATGAATCGACATCTATCTCAAGTAGCTACTCTCTTTGTTCATGATTTGTATTTCAGTAATAACTGAGTTATTACTAAGTATTCGTGTCCCTTAAGTAAAATCTTACCCTGCTTTGAGTACAACGTAGTTATGAGCAGATGTTGAGGTGTTCTTTTTTTTTAGCTAGTAACTCATTCTCAAAACCAGGTTTGTGAAACTTCAGAAAGCAATGCTGTGAGGAACTTGTGAAAGTGAGTTTTGGCTTATCTGTGCATGAACCTTCAGACCTTACCAAGAAGATTCTGCAGGAGGACATGCAGTGGAGCTCTCTGAGGAAATGGCCCAGTCCTGCCAGGAGGGTGGTGTGCTTTATAATGTCTCAGTCCTGTCGGGTATAGTGCTGTTGGTTTTTGGAGGGGTGAGGGGTGGGGGGTGGGTGGACAGAGATCAGCCCTGGGTCTCTGATGGATTTTGTAGGTTCCATTCAATTTTTCCAAAACACAAATACCTCTGACCTGTCATTTTTATGATGACTTGGCAGCCAAGGGGTCTGACTTTTCCTTCTCATTTGTCCTTGCTCATCTTCTGGTGTTCATCCTTCTAGAGATCGTACTTCATCCAAGTAGATGTTTCCATTACGCAAATCAGTGCTGCAACATCTTGTTGTGTTAAAATGGTTCCCAGCAAAATGTTTAGATTTTATTATTGTCAATTTCTGCTGGTTGCTTGGAGGCTTTCAGTTTTACAAGCATATCCATTTTATGGGGCAGTTCAACCAGCAGGAAAGTTTCTCAGTGATTTATATGTTGAACTGTACCTAGAGGGTCACCAGTGCAGCTCCTCCGCTAAGCGTCTGTGTGGAATTGGCTTTTTTTCCTTTGTATTGTGTGGGCTTCATTCGCATATTCTTTGGCTTTTAGTAGAAAAGTTTGTGTCCTATATTTTTTTATATTATTCCTATGTTTGGTACAACCCTACTTTGGATAAGCCGTTATTGAAAATGGATGAAAGTGTACATGGTTCTGCCAATATTTTTGAATGATTTTACTACGATTTTGCTTACTAAGTTAATGTAATTTGCAATTGTTAATTAGTGATAATGGAACTTCTTGGCTTATGTGAATGGAGGTTGCTGTGTATTTCACGGTTAAAATAGATGGCAGATTTATTTTTGAGGAGAACATTGAAATGTCCTGGATGGATTCATAGTAATGGCATTCTTGTGTGGCAGAAATGATAATCCCAAGGGGACGTACCTGTTTAGGTCTGGACTGTGATATTTGCCTGTTCCTCTGTGCAGAACCTTTCCATCTCTTTTCCAATATCGGCGTGTGACATTCAACATCTTCCCAAAACTTGGTCACTCTGTGAATTTCATTCCAGAGTTTAAATTCACTTTAGTGTTTCTTTATCTGTGTGCCAGGTCACAGTCCCGCTCAAAGGTGAACCTCTTTTGTAGACATCAGCACTGACTGTTTTTTCCCACCCTTTTTCCTGTTTCGAGCTTGGAGAATTTCCTCTTCTACCTGCACATGCTTCCTAGTCTCTGACACAGTGGTGTCAGTGCCATTACTAAGTATAAGGATCATTCTCCCTGTGTCATGTGGTTTCTTCCTGTTTCCTCCTACAGTTCAAACACATGCAGTCAGATTACCTGTTGTACGTGAGTGTGCCTGTATATCAGCCCTGTGATGGGCTAGCATCCCATCCAAGGTGCACCCCCACCTTGTGCCCTGAACTGCCTGCCTACCTCTCCCCTTCCCAACCCTAACTCTGCGACCCTGTTGAGGGTACGTGGTTGCAAGATGGAAGTGGTAAGGTTGTTTGGTGTTAAGCTCTGTCATGTGTTTACCTAAGACATCTAGTCATATTTCATTCAAATATCTACTTTTTTTAGTTGGTCATGTCTCACCTGCAATATGTCTTTGCAAAGTGGGATTTTTAGTTGTGCTTTTTTCCTCCCTCAACTCCCTGTCAAACATGCCGAATTGAGTTGAATTGTCGGCCTTTTGCAGATGCCATCGTGTTATCAGTAGCTCTTTTTGCCATGGCTTTTTAACATGGCTGTTCAGCCTCAGCAACACCTTCTCCCCGGTGGGTCAGTGGGTGCTGCTCTTTCTTCCGAGTAGCTTGCCTGGTGGTTGTCAGATTGACGTGCCGTGATGTTTCTGTGCTCCTCAGGAGGCCAAGGGGCAGCAGCAAAGCCTGAAATCAAGAGGAGAAACTGACACCTTTCTCATGACTCTGCTAATGAGTCAAACATGCACAGATGCCTTTTAAGAAACGGCGATTTCTTTAGTTACCCTATGGGTGGACTGAGTACAAAATATGCTCTGATTTCAGAATGATTCATACAGTATAGATGCCAGTACTGTCAGGTTGGCACCTCATGGTCATTTCAGATATTTTCACAAACATAGTGCTGGAATACAGATCTGAAACAAACACATCACTATACAAATATACTATTTCAGCTCATCAAACATTTGTGTGGGTTGCATAGATCAGCGGGGGAAAATCTCTCTTTCAGCTGTAGCATTAAACAGAAGTACGGAGAGGTGAACTCTTCATATAAACTCTGTATGTGTTATGAATATAAAATCCACGGTGATCATATAGAGTTTCTTTTTCAGGCATTCATAAAATGTAAACTCCATCCTATATTCATCCTATATTAAGTTTTTGCTCTCAGATCTAGCCCTCCACCTGATAAAGAGGGCCTTAATACATTTCAGATATTCATTTTAGGCAGAGTGAGTGTAGAATAGGAGCTGGACTGACCTGGTTGACCGTGCTTATTAATGCCCAGTGGTAGTTCTCCTATGGCTGTGTGACATCAACAGCATCACCCTGTACAAGGACACTGTCATCATGGTTTCACAGTACTGGGGAATGCTCCTTCTCCGATCATTCATTTGCTGCAAGCACTATGCAATGCCTGGAAATAGATAGATCCACGATGGGGGGTCTGGAGCCTGTCCCACATGCTAAGGGTACAAGGCAGAAACAACCGATGATGGGGCGCCAGCCCATCACAGAGCAGACTCACACACCAGTCACTCACACACCAGTCACTCACACACCAGTCACTCACACACCAGTCACTCACACAGGCACACC
>JABFEA020000036.1:23481599-23492768 GCA_019775915.2 Cyphomyrus plagiostoma
CATTGAAGCAACTGCCATGTGATTGGTTGATTAGATAATTGCATTACTGAGAAATTGAACAGGTGTTCCTAATAATCTTTTAGGTGAGTGTATATTATTATATATTATATATAATATATATTATATATAAGTATTAGGCATTATGTAAAATCCAGCCACAGACTTACACTGCATGGTACACTAACATGTAATTGGAAGTCTTAGCATTTTTTTTGTCTTCATCCATCCATCCATGCCCCAGCCACTTATCCAATGCATTGTGGTGTTGTGGTGCACGTGGAGCCTCTCTCTGGACGTGATGCCATACTGCCACCAAAGCACGTATTCACACATCTAATCACACACTGTGGCCATTTAGAGACGACGGTTCACCAAACTGCATGTCTTTGGACTCTGGAAGAAAACCAAAATCTTAGAAGTGAATCAGTGCCATGCAGTCAATATGCTCTCCAAAATGCTGTTTCTTTATCTAGTTTCACCTTATCTATCAAAATACAGCTCACAGTAGCCCGATAGGTTAGACGATATATTTGAAATTCTTCATATAATTCAATTTGTCTTAAGATAAATGTGTTTTTTTCTCTAAAGTGAGCAAAGCTCTCTCTCTCTAATTAATCATCTTCTGGTCAGGATTACCTGCAGCCTAACTTAAGCAGCACCGGGCTAGACCTGAGCAATATTTTGAAAAATATCACGATTAAAAAAAAAAATCGTATTGGCTGATGACGATAAGTATCACAATAAATGTCAAGTCATTATTTCTCTCCAGTTTAAAGGCTGATTTTTACTCCTTAGTTAAAACTGAAGAAACCAGATGGTTAGTCTAAGTTATAAACTTTTCTTTATCTTAAAAATGTAACAAACACTTGCCAAACAGCAGTGATAGTCAAAATGACGCTTCTGGAACAATTTGCTATATTTTCTGATCCCACTAGCTCTCTGTTCAAAAAAGGGATCAAAGCATGCCGAAAAGGAAATAAAAGCACTGCTTGTAGGTACCAAACAGCATTTCACATTTCACATGTCCGAGATCGAACATGAGCATCTTATTTTAGTCATCAGTAGGCTGCAGCTGGCATTCTTCCTGTCTTTTTTTAAATTCTCTGTGGATTATTACAGTCAGGATTTCTCATGGACTGATAATGTGGGATTTTTTTTAGACTTCGCTGGATTGCCCTTATTGAACGTGTTGCTTTGGACTTACTTGTTCTTCCAGTGAGTTGCCATGTTCATTTGACGGCTTTGTTTGTTGCATTCTGTTATTTATTCAATAAATCCCCCGTTTTCACAGCTGTGTTTGCACTTGTCCTCCACTGCCAGGCCTGACAAGTAGTCACAGAGAAAGTGACCTCATTTTGTAATGCTTTGGTATGTTGCCAGCGGCATTATGTGTCTTAAATTATATAAAATTTTTATCAAACATTTGGCATATCCATATTGACGGAACTTATATTGCGATAATTATCATTATCATTTTTTCGTCGGATGGGCAGAAGGTTGCGGTTCACCTTGAATCAGATGCCTTTTCATCACAGGGCACATTCCCACACATTCAAACTCTAGTGGCAATTTTTTTTAGCTGAACTAAATCCGGGATGCGAACTCACAACCTTGGAGTTATGAACCTCTGTGCTGCCCCCGTCATTAATCATCGTTAACGTAATTAGAAGTAGACATTGAACATTTAATGAAGTCTGAAGTTAGAAGTTATACTCATGCCAAAGTATTCTGTTTTGATTTTCTTAAATTACTGAATGAAAAACGAAACATATCTTACTTATTATGTTAGCCTGCATGTGCATATCATGAAGATACTAGTAGTATGCATAACCTGATGGCTGCAAAACCTCTCGCTGTTCTTTTCTGTGAAATGCAGGTCCAGCTCAGGTATCTCTTAAATTAGATTACCCATAAGGTCGCAGCATTAATCATTCTTTACACTGTGTGGCCAGATTGATTTGTTTCTGCTGTCGGGACCCACCTGCTGGCAGATGGGCTTGGCTCCTGCTTGTCACACAAAAACGGCATTTGCCAGAAGACAACAACTCCAAGCAGAACAGATTCAATCTCCATGCAGTAGTAGCAGCAGTGCCTCCGGAGTCTGTGTGGCACGGTCCCTTCTGAGTATCAGCTCATGCTATCATGCATTTCACTGAATGTTATTGTCGGACTCCTTGCCAATTGGCTGAGGCCCTGGAGAGTTGGTGCTACCTGACAAAACCTCTCACCCCATGTTAACAGTCATGGGGTGGGTTTCATCATCCCCAAAATGGCTGGAGAGTTGGGTCCAGGGTATAAATGTATATGTCCTTCTTATGTCCAAATCACACCTTGTTGGATGGCAGCTCGTCCTTCTTATGTCCAAATTTCACCTTGTCGGATCACAGCTCCACCTCCTTCAACATTAAACTGTTTTCTTAATGTTCCAAGGTGTAATAAAATATTCAGAGTGAACAGTTTGATAAATGGTCAGTCATGTTTCTTTCCATCAGCCTTAATATTAATTTTCACTAGTTGCTCTGATTTCTCGAGTGGATGTGATATTTCTGTGTGATGTCTTGATTTGTCCCTTTTTTGCATTTTGACTTTTTTTGCTTATTTTCTTACTGCCAAAACTTCACTTACCAACTAGACATAGAGGTAAGGTATGTGTGTAAAAAGCAATCTGTGAATAACTTGATGTCTTAATTCATTTTCACAGATACCATAAATACATATAACAAACAATCTAATGTGTAATTATGTGTAATTATATATCCCCCCCACGTACCCGCTCTTCCTGACAGCCCCCCAATTCTGATTTAATGCCTGGTTGCTCCCGATTTAAGCCAAACACTATACAGGGTTAAATGTAATTATTGTGTAATAAGAGGCAACCATCTTCATACCATACCTGTGTGAATGATCGGACTGATTTGAACAGTGTTTATTCTATACTGGTATTCACAGACTCTGTGTAGGGAGATCAGTGTCCTTTGGCAAAGCCAGGAGTGAAAGCTGCTGTTTAATATATGGAGCCTTTACGATGCCTCTGCGTGTGGGCTTACTTTAGGATTAATCATTTCCGATGGCTT
Source organism: Cyphomyrus plagiostoma (assembly GCA_019775915.2). Lineage (NCBI taxonomy): Eukaryota > Metazoa > Chordata > Actinopteri > Osteoglossiformes > Mormyridae > Cyphomyrus > Cyphomyrus plagiostoma. The sequence continues at coordinate 23,484,674 of JABFEA020000036.1, forward strand.
TGTAATGCAGCACATCTGCTGCATTGTGGAAGGCTAAGATGAAAGGCCCTTTAAGCAGTATATATGACACAGTATATTTGAGAAAAAAAACTCCAGTTTTCTAGGATAAGGAAACTGAAATGTCAAAAAATTTGGATTTTTTTTTTAACTTTATTTTCATGTCCTATGTTTACATATAACGTGTGTAAGTACACTGTAATGTTTTACTATTAATATATGTGCTATAGAAACATCTATAAAGTAGTATGTCTTGATCTATTATATTATATTATTTTATATTAGCAGTGGGTGATCTTGTGTAAAGACATTTATTTGAAAGCTCCCTAACAGCAGCAGATTCACTTTGTGTGCTCGGAGAGGGGTGCACAAATTTATACAGAGTGATTTCAGCAGTATTCACCTTCTTGCACAATGTTTACATATTGTTGCCTCAGAGCTTGCAATCTTGCTTCCCTTAACATGATTCTGATTTCTGACCAAGCCTGGAAAAAAAAAGCAAAAAAACAAAACAAACAGACTTATATTATTATAAATGGGAATAGAAATCCGTTTTGGTTTGCATTGTGTTTGTAAGTTTCACCTTGGACTGAATAGTCATACGAACAGTCTTTTCAACAGTGTGTGTACAGGAATTGTGGTTCACATGATTTTGCTTAAAATGTAAGGTCACTGTAAGGTCCCTTCATAATCATGAGATGGAGGTAGCAGGAGGTATGATGTCACCTGTCACAGAAAATCACGGTACCCCATCAAACCAAGAGGCCGTGAGTGCAGGAAGCTGTATAGGGCAGTCAGAGAAAAGCCAGTGGCAGCTCTGGAAGAATCAGTTACCCAGGCAACCGACAACCAGACAACAACAGCCCACAAAACAGGGCAGCCTGGAAAACTAAACTTACGAGTTTCCAAGGTAACTTTTAAGTGCCACTACAATGGTGTGACAGAGATGGTGAAGCGTAAGATGCCCTTGCCAGGTGCCTGCATCAGAGTTGGAATCTGGGATGTGTCATCAGCCAGCCATGCCTGGAAGGAGCAAAGCGTGGTGCAGACCTGCCCTTTCCCCCCGCTGAGGCTAGGAGGGAAAACAGCGGGGGTCCAGCTACACCTGCTCCTCTCCCACCAGTCTGCAGGTCGGGCCGATGGCCGGACAGGTGTCAGCGGCTGCCTGCCCCCTGCCGCCTCGCGTCCTGCTTAGGAGCTGAAGCTTGGCAATGAGCTAGACACAGCAAGCACCAATACACAATAATAAGTGGCTTAAAACAGGCATTAAATCACCAAGACACACTGTCCAGCCCGCATCATTCCCTGTGAAGCCTGCTGGTGGCAGTATTTTGAAAATGTAGTCTGCTTCTTGGTAGACAGTGGTACACTCAATTCATTATTAAAGTTTTAGGAAGTGGTTTTAGCAAGTCTTCTGCATTTATGGGTATCCAGAAATGTCCTCTTATTGTCAGATTCACTGACTGGGCATTAGTTTCAGGGTTATTGCACTCTGATATTTATGTAACATCATATAAGCTGAAACAGATATACTGCAGGTCAGGTGAGTTATTGATTTGTACCTGTGTTTGGTATTGCAGGGCTTCATTGCCCAGCTGTATAACTAATCCCATGGTCACACAACCTAAATGGTATACTGTAATGCCTTGCTCACAATCAACAATTAACTGAAGTACATATACGTGCAATATCTGCCACCTTGTGTAAATTATATTGATTATTCAGTTAAATATTATATTCAGTAACCTCTGAATGATTTTGGTCTGGATGTTCCAAGTCTTGAAAAGTTTGTTTTCCTTTTCTCAATTTTTTGCTTTCATGCTTGGTTTTGGACACAGAAGTAATTACAGATAGCACAGTGGCAAGTCCTGGGGTAGACAATCTCAGTGTGGAGGTTTTCTGATGGGAGGTGCTTGAGGGAGCTGAGGTTAGAGGAGGGTGGGTGTGTTCATTGGTATAAATACCCAAAGTTTTGTTCCTTAAGCTCACAGCTCCTACAATTATTTGATAGTGACGTAAGACATTTTATAACGGAACAGGGATGCTGCATTAGAATGACTAATTAGAATGACAACTGTACATCTGTGATTGATTTGGAAATGTTATTTTCGTTGACCCTTAACTATAAATATTAACCTTGTGTCTCTGTGTATTCAGCGCTTCTCATGCACAGTTAGAGTTAACACTACTAACACTATGCACACTACAGGCCAGAAGTTCGACCCATCCTTGTATAAAAAGGGAAAAAAAATTATATACTACTTTGTCAAACTTTTATTACAAGAAAATATTAGAAATAATTAAAACAAGTGTAACTGACCAATTTTCAGTATTTCATTGCTTGTAATATCACATTATTTATCCACAAAGGCTGAAACTATTGGTTTTGAAGAAGAAATATCAAGTCTGGCTTTAGTGCACTGATGTTCACATTGTGTTGGAATTCCATTTACTAATGTCAGAACTTGATTTGCTCTTGGCCTTTCCTAATTATGTCTTAATAAAGGAAGCCACTTGTCTGCTTATCCTTTGTCAGAGGTTTAATGCACTGTCTGCTCCTCGTTTCAACCTTCCGTTGTACTGGATTACAACTGACGACAGACATTTTGATAAATAGTTGGTATTTCTATACTTGTGATGGCTAGAAAGGCACAGGTAACAATTGAAGAAAGGGTTCAAATTGAAATTTTGAGTGAAGAGGTTTTCTCTTGTTGCCAAAAAGCCAGAAAGGTAAATGTTTCTAAGTATGAAGTGACCTATTGTTTACAGAGACAAAGGATGACAGGAAGCAACAGTGACTGGAAAGAGTCTGGGGCAAGGAAAATGACATCAAAGGCTGAAGATCAACGTTTAGTTGTGACGTGCAAGAAATTGGAATATGACTGCAGAGGTCTGAGGGCTGCGATTATCGTCAAGCAAAGACTGAGAGCAGCTGGACTGCATGGTCGAGTAGCTGCCAGAAAACCTTCACTTCATGGTGTCAAGAAAAGGACAAAACAGGCTGTCCAACACTGACATCGGAGTATTCAGGATGGGCAGCAGGTCTTGTGGATGGATGAAAGTCCATCCATGGGACGAGTTGGACCAACAAGTTTAAAATGAGCGACTAGCAAATGAGACGGAACTGTTTGCATGATTGTAAAGGAGTGGGAGGGTTTGGACACAAGTTATTTCCTGAAATTGCTGGAAAGGATGCAGTGAATCGGTGCCACTGTGATAAAGGCAAGGGGTGCATATTTTGATGAACCTCATACTTGGGCCCTCACATTCATTACAATGCAGAGTACATTGTTACAGTGCACTTCAGAACCAGCCAGTTACATTTGTTTTAAGTATTTATAATATTTTCTTGTAATGAAACTTTGAAAAGCAGTGTATCGTTTATTTTTTTAAATTGAAGGGTAGGCCCAAATTTCTGGCCTGTAGTGTACATTTAAATATAGTGTCACATGTTGCTAGCAAGGCCAGTGAATGATGCCTTGTTTCCCGTCCAGTCTGTCCCCTGCCTCATTCACCGTGATTCCCAGAGTAGGCTCAAAACTGCTATAATATGGTTAATAATGCCTATGACTTCATTTCGGTTTAACTTCTGAGGCAATCAGCACCTTTCTGTGCTGTCTGCTCTCCCCACAGTTGCAGGGCATTATGGGTGCAGTATTTAACCTTCTAAAATGCCAATAGATTTAACTCTGAAGTTTCACCAAAAGAATATGCCCTCAAATCATCGTTTTCTGCTATTCTTAGTAGATTGTTACATGACAATTGAACAATGAGAATTAAATATACATCTGAATGTAGCATGATATCTTGCTAGCTAGACCATGTTTTAAGTCTGCTTCTGCTAGTGCATGTTAACTTTAGCGTGTCTCGGTTCGTGTTGGGGTTCAGTAGATGGATGTCGCTCAATAATAAGCCCCCTTACTTTGCCCTCATGCCCAATGCGCTGCGTTTTAAAGGCAGTGGATGATCTCCTCGGCAGAGACTCCATCCCTGGCCCAGCAAATGCGACAGCAGTTGGGTCATTTTCCTCATTATCAGAGCGCCGCCAGTACGGCCACTAAGGTTCCGTCACTCCAGCGTGATCCGCAGATAAGAACAGCCGCCCTGCTCCGGTCACGGCTCAGCAACTCTTGCTGCTGGCTGCCTGTTCCTCCACTGACAGCCGCTCTTCTCCCTTGGCATTGTATCCAATTACAATTTACAACAATTTATAGCAGTGCACTGCCGCCCAGTTATTCTTTGGTAATAGGCAATTTACTAACAATTCAATAAGGATCGTCGGGGAATTATGTTCATACATCTGTGTTACCGTATCGATCAAGACTTTCGCAATATTTCACTGTTGCCAAAGCAGCTAATGACCAGTGTGTATACAGTGCAAGGAGATGTTTTAATTATTCAAAAAGCCAGCAGATGGAAAAGGCTGCTTTCTCAATATTGTTGCATGCATTTTCTAATACACTTATTGCAGAAGGCCTTTGGGAACCACTCTGCTTCTTCCTGGTACACGACATTGGCTGTGTACAATGACCCTGGTGATGGATAACCGTGTGGCACCCTAGGCAAGCCTCATCGCTGGCACCCCTGTCTGATACTAAGTGAAATCAGCTTGTTAAGTCTGTGCCCCCTCAGAAGCCTAATGGGTTGCTTTTCTGGTCCCTTCTTGAATAGAATGAGCCAAATAGTTCGGTTCTGAGGGTCATGTACCCTAAAGCACTGATGTACGCAGCGCTGATACACGCAGGTTCTGCCCAACTGATGGTGAGAGAGGTACTCGTGTGGATTGTCGGCACTGATCGCAGTCTCCCAAAGCAGTGAACTCCTGAAGCTCCTTCAGGCAAGCAAGGGTCTTCTTATGATAATCATCCTCGATGTCATCTGAGAATGACATCTACCAGTACTGCCACCATTTTTCTTCCGTGAGCTCTTCCTCAAACAGACATGCACATTAAATCTGGCCTCGCCCAGCAATCAGCTTTGTCAAAATGAATTTTTCAAAGGAAAAAATGTAACAAACAGTTTTTTTTTTTTACAGACTTTTTTTTGGTGATTGGCTGTTTATTAAACATGTTTAAGGTCAGTTACTAAGGTCATGCCATTTCTTCCCTCCTGTATTCAATGGCACAGCGACTCAGTGGGGATCATTGGACACTTAATCCGCTGGGAAGTTCATTGCCCACTGATACTTCTGGGTATAAAGTTAGCCTGTTTCTTACAGATATTCCAGTTTCCTTCTGCAGTCCAAAGACATGCAGTTAGGGGAGCTGGTATCTCAAAATGTCCCACCGTGTGAGCCTGCGATGGATCCTATCCATGGTATCTCTTGCCCTGAACATTCTGGGAAAGGCTCAGTGTACTAGATAATGGTTATGGAAGAAGGATTATATTTACTATAGCTGGCTATAATGATAATGCTGACCCTCAATGGGTCCTTGTTAGAAAGTTACGTTCCAGGTCCTTGGGGTTCAAGTTGCACCCCTATTCGATGGCATATATAATTCAATGGTACCAAGCTCAAATTCAATGAACTAAAGTTAAGATACGTTTATTAGTTAACTGCATGATGCATGTATAGCTTATGCAGTGAGAGAGTGCAGTTAAAGGGGTTGTGGCGGGGGGGCAGTGGAGGGGACAGTTCATATAATGCACATTTCGTCTGTATCCTCTTGCAGAATCTGTCGAAGAGCTTCAGCTGTGGAATACCTAGCCATGGTGTTATTTCTTTTCTAACACTTGTAACGTAAACAAAACAAAATGGCTGACTTTTTTTTTTTTTTTAAAAAAGGCAAATATCCCAAAATGTTCTAGAATATAATAACATAAAAAATATAGTAGCAATTAGCACTAATTAATTGAATCTGTGGATAATATCAACATCATAAATTAACCCTAAAAAAGGGTTATGTAATAGCAACTAGACTTTGTTTTTCATAGAAGATGTTTCACACTCCATCCAGAGTGCTTCCTCTATTCTGACTGACTGGTTGGCATAGCAGGTTGATGAACCCTGTGGAATCCTCAAGTCGTTAGCACTTGATGGTCACCTGTGGGTTGCTGTTGTTTCTTCTGGCTTTCATGTGTTCTACCTGCGGCCGAACGTGAACGACTGTGGAAGCGTCTGGGCAAAGTTGGAATAATTGCATTGTCGGTGGACCATGGTTCAAATGAATGACCGTTGAGTGACCGTTGTTGAACAGAGGAGGTCGCCTTAGACATAATCTATCACCCACCTACAATGCAGTTCTTTAAACTTTGCCCAGACGCTTCCACAGTCGTTCACGCTCAGCCTCAGGTGGTATCAGTGAAACACATGAAACACAAAAGTCCAGTTGCTTTTGCATAACCCTTTTTTAGGATTAACATGACCTGGATAACTGAGAATCTCCACAGACATCTGTCATAAATTATGTTTTTTTGGGGGTGTATACTGCACCCCAAAGAAAATATGCCAGCGATAATTGACGTCAACACTTTTTCTATCAGTTGATGCATGACCGTATGTAAAACTGGTGCAGTTACAATGTCCTAGAGGATAACTGCTGTAATTTTAATGATAACGTGGCAGTAGCCATAGAAATGGCCAGGGGGTGCAGAACGCACCCCAAGGAACCACTGAAGGATAAAATGTTCAGACTTTATTTGTTTCTGCTATAATTTGGTTTCTTATAAAAATGGTGAGACGATGAAGGCTTTGTAGTGAATTCTGTTTTCATTATTAATCTGTTGGCTTCTCAGAGTGCTATATGCTATATTGACCGTCAGATGAATTTGAAATTGCCCGTTTAAAAATACATTTTAACTCCAGGAAGCTGTTACCTTGGTAACCATTTGCGGCTTCTGCAAACCTCACAGGTCATGTTGGCTCATAGCTGACCCGGAGGAATTCGGCTGTTGGATAGGCTTGCATTTTTAACAAGTACACTGAGCATGCTGGCTAACGGTCACGCTGTACCAACTGCAGATAAATGCGTCTGGAAATTTGTAGAGATGGAGATTTGAAACGGCACGGGGAAACCGAAAAGTACGAGCAGCATTTTCACTGCATGTACCTCTTCCCACAAAAACTAACTAATAAATTGTACAGATTTCCAGTGTTACTCTCTCCTCTTCCTCAGTCATTTAACATCAGAGAGCAGAATGGAATTTAATCAGTACAAATGGCCCTGTCAAAACCAAGGATATTCAAATGATGGACTTTTTCATTAAAGTCAGGCTTGAATTGCAAGTCGGTGTTTTTGCACCTGCAGAATTGTCACTTACGTCACGTTGTTTCCATAGCACCCTGGGCTGGACTGGTACTTCCTTGAGAAAAATGAAACAAATTCTTGTAATTTAAGCAGTCTCAGTTCTTCCACAAACTATGGACATTGTGATGGTGAATGAATTATTCTGCCAGTCCTCTTCAATTCAGTCTTAATTTAAGTGAAGCTGAAAATGATTACTGTTTTTTTATATCAAAAGGAAACATTTCAATAAGTATTCTCTGTATAATTTAGCAGCACAGAATATTATTTACACTGGTTTTGTCTGACAGCCATTATGCCAGGGAATGCACTCTCCACAACGTATTATTGATGAATGATTGTATGCATGAATGTATAGATGGATGTATGTCTTGTTAATGGGTAAGCATTTCTCATGGATGTTATGTAAGTACAGTGGTACCTCAGATCTCGAACTCATTAGAACTTAAATTTCTTAAAAGTCGAACAAACCAGTTTGAAAAAAAAAATACTCGATCTGAATCTCAGAAGTCACACCGTGAACGCCGACCTAAGATATCTTGTACGTGCAGGGAAATGAGTCACGCGGCACGTCTCTCAGCGGAAACAAAGGGTAACGCTTCAGTCTCAGCCTTGCATTCGCTGTGATAGCATTGTGCATGTTTACACTAGCTGAATACATATATTTAGACAGTAAAAATACATGTAGACAGTGATAGACAGTAACAGTAATTATTATTATATAATAAAATAAAACTCCTTATTAAATACTCTGTTATTAAATAAAACTCTGTTATTTGTTGCGATCCCGGTGCACAAAACGGCGACAGAGGGAGTCCAGGCAGGTTCACAGGCAAAACGAAAACTTTTAATGG
>JABFEA020000036.1:23507211-23534111 GCA_019775915.2 Cyphomyrus plagiostoma
GTTCTCCCCAAGCGAGCTTGATGGGCCGAATGGCCTCCTCTCGTTTGTATAGTTCTTATGTTCTTATGTTCTTAAAATCATTACAAGATCTTTGTTCTTTGTTGGAAACGCATGGTGGCAGTCAGGACACCCGTGGATCCCCCGTCTGAATTTCATAACCAGCAGTGCTACCTCAGCACATCTCCATTTGCCCTTTTCCTTTTATTAGTTTTATTCATTTTAGATCTTGCATTGCCCTCTAGCAGGCTGTGCTTCTGTGAGCCCTTTAGTGAATTTCAAGTTTTCATTTCCCGGGCCGCGGGCCGTGTGCGTTTTTTCAGCCCTTAAAAAGGGCCTGCCCCCACTCTTCCTGTTCCTTTTAAAACTGCCGAGATGGCATTTGTTGTGGCAGGTTGGGGATGTTATCAGTAATAATTTGGCTTCCCTGCTGCTTCAAAAATCCATCCAGATTTTCACAATTTACTCTCTTTAACTATCCTAAATTGATGTTTCTGCGGGTTCCTGTTTTGTAGTTCTGCTACCTTTTCTTTCTATCTAGAAACTGATACTTGAGACATAATTTCCATAGCCTTTCAATGTCAAACTGAATCCTCTGCTCTCTCCGATCAGCTGCACAGCAGTTTAACAGTTTGCTTAGCCAATGTAAACAGGGTTGCCAGCCCTTGCACATCTGGCATGACACACGCTTTCAGACACTCACACACAAAATTTTATGGCAAATCCATACTATTCCATTATAAACTTAAAATTAGCTACAGCGCTGAAGTGGGTTTCAAACCCTACAGACTATTTTCAAGGTAATAGAACTCTTACATACATGTTAATATGTGTATATCCTTGTCACAAATTGAAAATCTCACTCTAGCCAGCTCACCAAAGTTGGTAACCCTGTATAAATTACGCAATTAAAATTCGAAGTACAATAAATATTAATGTGTTGAAAGGGTAATATGGATTGAAAAAATTGTCTTTGTCATACAATAATATAATAATAATTTCAATAGAGAAAAATAATTTGAAATGGTTCACAGCTGCAGTGAAAATGACCTTTTTCTGTTTCAGCCGTCTGAAGTGTGAAATTGTACTATACTTTACATGTGATATTGTCAATTGCTCTGAAAACCCAATAATTTAGTCACAACAATGCTATTATACATTTAACACATGACTTTCCCCCTTACTATACACCAAGCCTCTAATCTATTACATCCTTCAGTCACAGACCAAACCTTAACTCTATATGTATTTGCACTAGTTACATAACAATGTAGATTTGTGATGAAAAGCAACAATGAAGAAATAAGTCCCAGGGCAACGACAAAGGACAAGATGTGCTTCTGCACAGGAAGTCGACAGCTTAAGCCAAGCGTTTAATCTGTTTCCAGCGAGAACAGGAGGCATTGAGTGGTTACCAAGGACTGTCACATTCTCTATTATTTCACAAAGAATCAAAAAGCAACTAGGAAAATAGTGTAACTCATCACTATTGACAAATAAATAAATTACAAGAAATATCCTTCACATTGAATTTAAGGTATCCTTAACACATGGTGCAATTTGTATCCAAAGTGAAACCAGAGTTCATGCTTTCATAATTTAATATTGATTTCCGTTTTTGTATTCAGATTTGAATGATTTTCTAAACATTCTTGTAAATTTACCCAGGCCCACAAAGTTGTTTGACTTGTTCAGTTAAAAATCATTAAATTCTGTAGAAAGTAAAATAGTTATTTCTTCAGATTTCTGTATGAAGGCACTGGGTTCATAGTAACAGATATCATTTATCCACACACACACACACACACACACACATCCTGGGGGACTCACCATTTCTTTCTGTGGGAAAACTCTAATCCCAAAATAATCCTTAACCCCTGCCCAGCCCTAACCTAAACCATAAGCAACCAAACAAAATACGATATTTTCTTTTAGTTTTTTGATTGCATTGACAGATCTTTGTGGGGACCTGAAAAATGGTTCCCACAATGTCAAAATAACAGGTTTTTATTACATTATGAAGAACATTGTAATATAAACATAATCCACAAACACACACACATACACAGGTTTTCATTGTTGTTTAATACCTAGACAAAATATTTGAATTGTTGAAAATCTTTTAAAGTTAAGAGAAATAAAATAAAAATTTCGACACTTGACACTTCATAACTACTGAAACTGACATTTCAATTCCCTCTGCAAAGATCGCACTTATCTAAATTGCCTTTGTGCTAGACACCTGCTTTCTGTTTTAGCCAGAGGTCCTGGAGCAGATACACAATCTGAAAGAACTGTGGATGGACAATAACTCACTGCAGACAATGCCAGGGGTAAGTAGCTCACTCTATCTCACCCTGCCAGTGAAATTTATATCACAGTGCTTCATGTAAGGAATCTATGCATCATGACATAAAGAAGACCTCTTGTGCTTTTTCGGTTTATCCCTTTCCTTTAGTGTGTTATATACCTTTATGTGCATGTAAATGTTCTGCAGAGTCTTAAGGCCCATTCAGTCTTAAGGCCCATACATTCCAAAAGGAGTAACTCTGACCACAGAAACCACTCTTCTCTAATTAGCCTGAAACGCTTTGTTGGAATTATAGCTCTTACTTCCGTGACATGATGAGGTCACCTTGTAGCATAATTCTTATTGGCAGGTAGAGCAAGTTGACTAATGTGGCATGCTGACCAATCAGAGGACCCTGGGCTCATCAGGGGTAGGGCTTAAAGCTCTAACAGAGCATTTCAATCACTGGGTAAATATACATGTCAAGTATGAGAAAAATAATCTCTTTTTGGAAAGAGAAGTATATAAAACTATTCTAGTACTTAGACCCCAAAATTTGAATTATGATCAATGAAAATGAGCATAATAAGTCCCCTTTAAAATGCTGAAACATTCAACGTGTTCAGGTCCTGGTGTTTTTCAATCATAACAGTCATTAGCGAGCTGTTGCCCTCTCTAGGCCTCACATACGATTCATGCTGAGCTCTCCTGGTACTGACCCCTCTGAAACTTTTTCTTTTTCTTGCCCCTAAAGTCTGTAGGGAAGTTGAGACAGCTAAGGTACCTGGACTTATCGAAGAACAGGATTGAGACGCTGGACACAGAAATATCCGGGTGCGAGTCCTTGGAAGACCTCCTTCTGTCTTCCAATATGTTGCAGCAGTTGCCTGAATCCATAGGTGAGGCCTGGGCAGCTCAGTGGTGTCCATTACGCAATGCCCTCATTCACATTTATGGTAATAATCAATTAATAATTGGCCACCTAGGTCTCTTCCCTGAACAAGATTACCTTCTGAATTGATCATTTGAGAAAGCTACTAAAATGCCTGATTAATTCCATAATGAGTCCATTAATCTTTCATCACTTTATTGTAGCTATCTGAGAACATCTTTCCCAGCGTAATTTGTAACTGTGACATCCATCTTGCTGAGGTCATTGACCTTCTGCTACTACTGCAGTGTTTTTCAATCTTATCTAAGCCACGATTTTTATGTATTGACTATTTAATTACATCTGACCATCTTATACAAATGTAGTAGTTAAAATTAATTGTATCCTAAATACATCTTAAAAGAAAAACAACTGTATACAAATGTGCTATCAGTGTATTGAAGTAATTCATTACTTCACCAAATTAAATTGTTTAATTTAAAATCCATTAATGTGATAAAACGGAAATCAAATGAAAAAGTGTCCAAAAATCTACAGCACAACTGGACATGTTAGGGTGCCTGGAAACCTGCCTGTTATCACTGACAAAATCATGTCACCCATCTCTCTGGTAACATCATAATCTGCTGCATGCAGTCTTTGTTCATGAGGGCGTATTTAATTTTCTGTGCACTAATGACTGCTCACACAGGAGCCAAAGAGATGAGACCACAGGACTAATACCAATGGGAGGAACACAAAAATCTACTGTCGATTTTGCCAATTCTAAGGACAGTCTTTCATTGTTACTACAGTGACAGTTGTTGCAAACCACATCACCCTTTGTGGAAAGATACAATTTTATTATTCTCCCCTAAACTTATTTCCAGTTAGCTCCCAGCCTGCGATGCGGTGCTCTGGTATCAGTAAAGTGTTGGCTGACTTCCTCGAAGCTTTGGTCCATGATTTCCTTCAGCTGGCTGCAGAGTGAAGAGATATAGTGCTTTAAAAGAGGGGTTGGGTTTTTCACTTTATTTAAACAAATAAGAATCAATCTGTTCATCATCCAAACATTTGTCCAGGACGGGGGCCTGTCCTAGGTTGGGTGTATACCGTGGATGGGGTGTGTGCCAAGTAAACGAGCAAAATGCATACTGAAAAATATATAAAAACAAACCGAACTCCTAATTTAAAAATGTCATAAAATAACATCATTTCATTATTTGCAGCAGTGACACTGTACATTTTACAACCAGTGCTAGTAATTATGAGTGTCATAAATAAGTTGACATACTTTAAGGGTGGGGGGACCAAGTGCAAATCAGGCCTGTAGCTAGAAATACATTTCGGGGGAGGGATGTTTGCCAACCAGGGAGTAGGAACCAAATTCACTGACTTATTTTACTACTTAACTACATGATGACTGGCAGCAAACAAACTTGTTATTTGCACATGTAGCTACATTTCTGGTGCACGTCCAACAGGCATTTTCTAACTAACAGGTTACGAGTCTGTACCATTTCTGGAAGGTTGCTGGTTTGAATCCCCTGGCCAGCTCTCATTACTGCTGGGCCTTTGTACGCGACTCTCAACTTCAAGAAATGGTACAGGAGTGCAGCTAAGTAAATTAAAGGGAAATTTAAATAAAATACAGACCAAACTATGAAAGTAATATGGATATTAAAACCACAAGCGCAGGTGGGATATACAAAATCCAGAACAATCCAATGTACCTGCACTTGTGCTTTTACAAAGATATAATAATTATATTGTATAGGTATCATTATTATCATTATCAGCTGAGGATGTCTCATGTCTCCCCTCAGTGATTCCATGATGTTTTTCAGAAGGTAAACAAAACAAATGGTACTTAAAGGCTTGTTGGTGTTTTTATACTTAGAAATTGTGTAAACAGTGGTAAAGACACCTGATTTTAAATGTGTCTGGAATTACAAATTAAACAATCACTTACTCCAGCTAGACATACTTTAAATGGGCAAATTTAACATAGTTTGAATTTTACGTGATTAAGAAACATTTACACATTAGGCATTTAAACTGGGACAGCTTTGACATGCTCTTTGAGTCTTTCAAGCAGTATTTCTCCAATGAGAACAGTTGGTTTGTAACTCCGTGGTAGTTACCTGAGATCATACTTCCCTGCATCATTTATAGATACAACATCCCTCTTTCTGCCGTCTTTTTTCTATAGCTCATGCCTTTTAAGAACATGTTTGTAAGGCTTAATGAGTGTTTAGCTATTGCTGAATGGCTCATAAAACACGCTGGCCCATGTTCAGTAGAGTACAGCCTTTCAGAAGAACTTACAAAGCTGCCAAGTATCTCTCTGACTGATAAGCTGTGTGTCTCAGCACTGTTTGTGCTTTATGTGCCCTGTTCATTTTTTGGTATTTGGTACAATTTAGTTATGGAGGACCCGCTCAAGAAAAGTTACAACTGTGAATTTTTTGTACAAACTTTTGGCAACCCTAGTCCCTGTTTCAATATTTTATCTAAATGTTTTTGTAATGTGCTACACCTTCAATAGCTCCAAAGTTCACCTAAAGACAGTTTGTTTAAATATGACCGTACCACTCTCATTATCTACCTGATTGACTGCAATTTTGCACAGCATCTTTCAAATACTGTCGCACTTTATGTCATTGTGTCCTTGTTCAACTGCCCTGTGTGCCTTTAATTGCCCCTCAGAAACAAATAAAGTTATTTTGAATCTGAATTCCGATACATAGATTAGGTGTGATGTCTTACACTGAACCCGGTGGATATTCAGATTTCCCTGTAACCCAGCTGGAGGTTGTGCCAGCTGGATGTTTGCTAAAGGTTTGAAGCCCTCAGTGGGCGAGATTAACATACAATGCGAATCCAGGTTTGGTTTCACAGTATAGGAAGTGCATCAGTCAGTGACTGACAGCCATTGATAATCCCACCAACTGTGGGTTCTAATGCCTGATTTCACTCAACACTACAATTTATATCTCTGCAAACACACAGCCTTAGATCAGTCTTTTATGCAGAATTTTAAATAATGCATTCTGGAAAACCAAAGAAATCGTAAACTTTGGTACTGTCAACAGCTTTTGTTGTATGCAGAATCTGCCTTTCCATTCTATAATTGAAAATATAATTTAAAAAGTATGATGCTACTGTAAACTGAATTATAGTTTCTGTAACCCATTATAGAAATGAGATGCCTAAGATTATATTACAGTAATATGAAGATGGTCTGGATAAGTTCTCCAGGCCAGGAAGAGAGAGAGTTATAAAATATGCTGCATCATCCTACTACCTTTTATTTAACAATAAAATATATCTGCTAATGGTCAAAACATTTAAAGAAATGTATTAAATTAGTTTTTTGTACTTGTACTACTTACTGTATCCCATTGTTTGTTTTTCTCTCCTAAGCAGTATCAGTTAGTGGAATATCTGTATAAATGTCAGCATCACTCATTCACACTCGTTGCCGTTTCAGGAATGCTGAAAAAACTGACGACTCTCAAAGTGGATGACAACCAGCTAACCTCACTGCCCCATTCCATTGGAAGGTGAGTTGAACAAAAGAACTACACTTACAGCTGTTTCAAAACTTTACATTTCTCAGATAAAAATCACCGAATTTCCCTCACAAAGGATTTGTCATCATGTTATGTTTAAGATGAACTTTGCACAATTCTGCTTGGTTTGACTGGTAAATGAACAAATGACAAACTCTTTAAAGACAACAGGTACTGCTTAAGGTGGGAGCTTAGGTATCTCCTGTATAGCTATTGGCTAAACAAGTTTCAAGGCCTTTGAACTAAAAGAGTAAATCAGAACTGAGTGTGGCTGTTCTTTTCTACCTCACTTTGAGAAACTGGGGTTTGCAACCATAGTGTGAACACTGAGGAAAATGATAAAGTCGTGTTTGCTGGACACATCTATAGAAAACGCCAATCACACACACTGATTCTGGTCATTAGGCATCACAGGTTTAAGGTTGGTAATATATAGGATTACAGGTTACCTTGGTCTGCAACTGGTGCCCCATTCTGGGTTATTGCCCGCCTCCCACCGATAGCTTCTGGGATAACCTCTGGACCTCTGCCACCTGATAAGTGGATACAGAAAATGGACGGATGGACTATTTCTTAAGGCTAAGCTTGCTTATCCAGGATGAAAATGTGAAACATGTAATGTGACACAGTATTGTAACATCGCATGGTCTGGTATCGAGGTACTTTCATGTACCTCGTAACTTTCATGTAACTTTCATGGCTGTTCGTTATATAATGCACACAATCCCAAACCAAAATAGTAACAGTGCTTCAATTCAAGAAAATCAGGCAGGCACATTGTTAGCACATCGTTAACTTATTAATTGCTCTCTTTATTGGATTTACAGATACCACGATTGTAATGTTTCATTCCAATGGGTTTATGCACTACAAGTACTGAATTTGATCGTACGTGTATATAATTTGTCGTAGATGATGAGTGACGTTACACATCATATCAGTAACATGCAGCTTTTTGACATGATTGTATGGCGGTGGTGGCAATGGAGCACCAAGCAAAACCCAGACGCTGAAACCATCAAACAGAGCTTTGCTCTCTTGCTCTCGATCTTCACCTATCATGCTCATCAATATCGGCCCAGCTGCCTCGTGCCTGTGAAACTGTACTGTGATATTCTGTGCATCTCTCTTCTTGGTTTGTCATTGGGCCGGTTTGTGTGTTGTGTTTATCATACATGCATCTAAAATGGGCTACTTAGTGGACGCACCAAAATAGGGTAAGTAGACTGGAAATGCCCCCGGTTCCACACACTCCAACTGCAGCATGTTTGAATAGACGGTCACACACCTGGGCACCATCTGTACACTATCGCTAACAGTGTGAAACTTAAGCCACGCATATGGGAGACCAGCTGGCCATTGCTCATAGTAACATACAGCGAATAATCTTGCTGTCCTTATCTAACATAAATTACCTTCAGCTTTAAAAAAATATGTCCAATAATGTATTTGCATGTGATTAATTTACACACTTGAGAGAGAGAGAGGTACAGTAACCAATACAACGAAGCTGAATGAAGGTTGTTAAATAATTCAGTTACATAGTTTCTAATTTATGGCAGGTTTTTATAGCTGAAGTTTTATAGTGAAATAGGGACCCACAGTAAGGTGGTTGATTACGCAGCTTTACAGTGTGTAAATGTCTAAAAACATTTAATGAGTAATTATTTTGATTTCAGAAGGATCTTTGTTGTGCTGATAGAATGTTAATAATGTTTTATATTTATTTTATTTTCTAGTAATTGTGCTGGATTTTGTTTTTCTGTAGCTGTTTTTGTGTTATATGCATTTTTGTGTGTGTATATATTATATATACATATATTTATATTTTCTGTAGCCTTTATTTAGTAAAGTATTTAGCTATTGTGCTGTCTCCTTTATTGAATTACAGATGATGCCATTAAACAGGAAGCACATGACGCTTGACTAAGCCTTCCTTTGTATCTGTGTGTGTCAGTGCGCAGAGTGTACGTGTGTTGCTCTTTTGAGGATTAAGACACATATCTTTGAGCACTTGGACTGTCTTCATTTTCATTGCAGCTCTTCTTCAATCTAGCCTTTACGTAACAGCCGAAAAAGCAAAGATATCGGCAGCAGTATATAACTGTGCAGTGACACCCAGTGACCCTCTGAGCACAGAACACTTTGGACTGATTTGGACTGTACATTTTATTCATTTTTCAGATCAGTCATGTTGGTGTGTTAGCACAGAAACAAAATCCCTTGGTTAAAGGGTTATGCCTTTATTTAATTTGTTATCTATGATATTGTATGAGGCATATGAATCACTACTGGGGAATGGGGAATTAAAGTGTGGTGGTAAAGGCTGGATTTTTGGGACGGCTAGCTGCATAGCTGTGGTCCTCAACGTGCCTTGGTCCAGAGAAGCTGTTCTGATAGCCACTGTGCTCCTTTTTTAGTCTATCACTTTTAGAGGAGTTCGACTGTAGCTGCAATGAGCTGGAGGTCCTTCCGCCCACCATCGGCTACCTCCACAACCTACGGACATTTGCTGCCGACGAAAACTTCCTCTCAGAATTGCCCAGAGAGGTAAGGCTCACTGGTCCATATGGTTTGGTATTCTAATTAACAGGCGTCAAGTGTGATTTAATGGAGGACAATAAATATAATGTGTAGCTGGCTGATAGTAATCAATTTAAATATGAAGAGAAAATTATGATCAGATCACAGGGGATTCCGTATATCAGGTGATTTGGAGATACAGGTGTATATTTTGAGACAGAGATGGACGTAAAGGGTCAGGCCATATTACTGTTTACATGTTAGGTAATGGAAAAGGGGAAGCCATATCACTGGTGACATGTATGGAATAGGCAGGGTGAAGCCATATCACTGGTCACATGTCTGGGAATAGAAACCTAATGTAATGGCCAAACTTCTGCTCCATTATACATGCACTGCTTGGATGTACTTCAGCTGCCCTCATTGCTAGAAGCTTCCAGCTTAACTGAAGTGGAACAGGGTGGTGTGGCTGCCTTCATATCAGAATAAACCAGCCAGATGTAGAAAGTACAGTAGGCACATTAAAACACCATTATCAGAGAGGTGCATATGAGTGTAGAGGCTTCTGTTTTTTGTGTCATTTTGTTAGAAAAAGCAAGCATGCCATCTCCTCGGTGTCCTAGCAGTGATGCTGTAAAGGAAAGCTGTGTACTCTGGTAAAAAAATAACCACCATGCTATTGTCCATCGCAGGATATATGTATGAGAGTGCAGTAACGCAGTACGGCCATTGCAAGCTTTTCCCTTTCATGTGTGTTTGCAGATCGGGAACTGTAAGAACGTCACGGTCATGTCTCTCCGCTCCAACAAGCTGGAGTTCCTGCCCGAGGAGATCGGCCAGATGACCAAGCTGCGCGTCCTCAACCTCAGCGACAACAGGTGCCGATACGGCTTAACCCTACAAACACATCCTCCATCATTACTACCGCAGCTCAAGCTGTACAAACGATAAATATCTTTGGGTATTGAATGCAGGCTATCGTGCTCTGTTTTGTGAGTAGAAAGCTGTTATTAAAGGAGAGATTTGTAATTACTAATCCTTGATTATAAACTGTGTAGCTGACAAGCGCCTGGTACATTCTGCTGTGCATTATACTTACCGCCATTAGGTCCCAGCACTTGGCCTGTATGATGTACACATTACTCATTCCAAAATGGCAGCCCAGCAGCCTTCCCCGTTATTACACAAGCTCCTTTAAGCTCTCACGGGCTTTGACGTTTGCATGCTGCGCAGATTTTATCCCAACCAAGGTGCATCATGTTATTATTTTTCTTTATTAGCTCATTAAAATAACAGAAGTACTTCCCCCAACCCACCCTCATTAAGGAAGCCGTTTATGAGATATTTGGATGCTCGGCCTGGGATTAAACCAACGTGGGGTAATTAGACCATGCTAAATAACAGCCTGGCTTAGCTAGCACACGACTGAGGGGACGATGCGGAATGAGCAGGAGCTGCTTGTAGCCGAGGCCCCATCTCCACTGCAAGACAGACTGTGATGAACTGGCTCCCGTCACATTTGGCCATGTAGGCGGTGACAGGCACTGCTGGCAGCTAAGCGTTTCAAAGGAGCGCTCTCTGTATCCTGTGATAGTTCCAGACAGATACGGGGTCTGTAAAAATAATCACAGTGTCATTCTGAATTTACGTGTATAATGGAAACATGCGCTGGATTAGCCTTGAAGGTATCAGAGGAGTCATCCCAATTATTCTGTGTCCTTGTCACTGGTCAGGAGGTTTTGATTTTTGTGTGCTGGAAGGTCATGCAGACAGTAAGGCATTAGCTATTAGAGAGACTAATTATGGCAATAAATCAAATTTGCAATTTTGTGCCCTTCGTTTCTCATGTTCTGTCTCTTTAAATAACATATGATCTTTTTTATATTAAATTGACTTCTTTCATTCTTAAGAGATTATTATATATATATATATATATATATATATATATATATATATATGAGAGAGAGAGAGAGACTCTGCTCATCTGCTCATACAGATGCTGCTTTGCTCTTGTTCTCTAACAGGTTAAAGAACTTGCCGTTCACTTTCACAAAACTGAAGGATCTTGCTGCACTATGGTTATCAGACAATCAGGTGTGTTTGTATGTATCTACTGTCTCCAGGGCATTATTTTATGCTCCTATGATAGTTTTCATTACAAAATACTGTTTATTATAAAATCCATATTGTATTATACACATCTCGTATCGCTCTCACTGTATGTAAGTTTGCACCTTTCACTATATTAAAAATCCACTCACCTGCCATTTTACCTCTCTCATTATTGCATCTGTGTTTATTACTTATTGTTTATGTATTTATTTCTCACATGTACTTGACATAAATGCTCCTGCTGTATATGTTGCATTGTGTTTGGCACTCTGTACATAAGAATTCCACTCACTTTGTATGTTTGTATAAACTGTAATGTGACAGTAGACCTGAATACGAATATGAATGTAAAAGCAGGTATTTCAATGGATCGTCCATGGAAACCACCCAAAAATGATTACAGCTCGCATGCATGCATCAGAGTGTGTGAATGATTTCCCTTATATAGGCATGGAAGCTCTTGCTGTAACGCAGAGCACTGCATCACATAAATGTGACTTGTGATCCTTTTGTGCCATTGCAGTCCAAAGCCCTCATCCCCCTTCAGACGGAGGCGCACCCAGAGACCAAGCAGAGGGTCCTCACCAATTACATGTTTCCCCAGCAGCCGCGCCACGATGAAGGTTGACCTACAGTGCCCCCTGTTGGCTCTCGTGTTGTGACAGACAGCCACTCATCACCAGGAGCAACACAGAGCATTCACATTTGGGGTTGAGGGTCAAACCTAGGCTCTTTCATTTGGAGTTATACCTGTACAGTAGAGCTGTGACGATTTTACATCTTTGGAGCTCTAAGTTGCTCTACAGAGAGCCTTGGGGAAGAAGCAGGTGGTGAAACAGACAGGCATGCCAGGGGTCTAGGTGACATCAGCTTTAGCGGCTGATTTCTGCAGCAGTTTAGCCCTGTTTCTGGAACGCTAAACAAAATATAGCATTTTCCAGACTGCAAGCGGCACAATCTTTCAATCTAGTCCTCAGAGATCCTGGACAGTCTGTGTTTTTGCTCCTTCCCAGCTCCCAGGGAGCTGGAATGGAGCGAAAACATACACCATCTGGGGGTCCCAAGAAACACAATTTGGTTTGACCACTCATAGCAAAACTGCATTTAGACAACGTATGTAAAGTGTTTTTTTTATTGAAAAAAACAGAAGATACAATACATTGTAAACCATTTAAAAGAAAAAAATAACTTTAAACATCTGTTCTATGGCCACCTCTTAACTGGAGTTACTGACCAATGTGACCAGTTTGCTTAAAATGACACACAGTTTCTGGTAGGCATTTAATATTGATATATATAAATGTCCCAGAGCTATCCAAAATAATAAAAAGTAATAAAGTAATTTTAATAGCATAAAAATTAAATCATTCAGTGTTTTAAGGGTGCGTGGTGAATAGAAGCAGCAGTACCAGTGTTTGCTCTGATGGTACCCCTTTCTGCCTCATACAGATTACCAATCAGACAGCGACAGCTTTAACCCCACCCTGTGGGAGGAGCAGAGGCAGCAGCGAATGACAGTGGCCTTTGAATTTGAGGAGAAGAAGGATGACGAGGACAGCGCCGGCAAAGTCAAGGTAGTCACATTGTCTCACGCTGTGTCCGCCACTGCCCCGTGTTTGTCTAGCGCACTGCCCTTTCACAGCTGGGTTTCACCGTGGAGGGATTACTGATGATGAAGAGAAGAGAGTCATATTGGTGATAACCTTCAACATCGATATTCATGGTAATGATTAGGCGCAGTAGCATTTGCTACATCCAACAGGCAGCACAAGACCAAAGCCTGGATGTGCAGCTATGATGAAAACTTTCGTCAGGCCGCTTAGATGGGGAGCCTTTGGTGCAGGCTCTCGGTGTCATGAGTATTGGCTTCTTAGGAGCATTGACTTTTTTTAATTAATGCGTTACATGCAAAGCCCCCTTATGAGCTGGGAAAGTACATCTGTTTCGTTGGAAGGTTGTTATATAGTGCAGACCACTGCCACAACGGTGCCTCGAGATTGCCTCTCTTTTTCAATGGGAGTTTCATTATCCTTATCAGATGCTCTTGGGTTAATGCTGGGGGGGAAGTGGTTTTGCATGTTAAGCCTCTATACATGTGATCAGAAAGTTGCTGGTTCAAATCCCATAGCTAGCAGAGTGATGTCATCATTGGGCCCTTGAGCAAGGCCCTTAACCTCCAATTCCTGCCGAGACACTGGCTGAACCTGCTCTCTGACCCCTACTTTTTCATGTTGCTTTAAACAAAACTGTATGCAAAATAAATGCAAAAATATGCAAACTGAATTCAACCTGTCACACAGAGCCCACAAGAAATCTTAATATCTCATGCATAAGTATTATGTTTTTTCTTGTATTCTGCAGCTGGCCGGTAAACAGGCTTGTAGTACTGTAGAATATTTATATTGAGTAAATTTTCTTTGAGACAGAAAATCCTTAAAAAATAGAAGCATGGGCAAGGACTTTGTTTTTAATGTTCCTAAGTGTTTAAATTTCTGTGAGAGTAATGATAGCTGAAGATTATGTTACATGGTACTGTCTGGCTTAGATAGGGATGATTACA
This sequence comes from Cyphomyrus plagiostoma, assembly GCA_019775915.2. NCBI lineage: Eukaryota > Metazoa > Chordata > Actinopteri > Osteoglossiformes > Mormyridae > Cyphomyrus > Cyphomyrus plagiostoma. The sequence continues at coordinate 23,521,140 of JABFEA020000036.1, forward strand.
GGCAAAGGAGACGCCTACCCTTATATAAGGATTTAAAAACAGCACAGATACCATATTTATACCGATAACCTTGAAAAATAATTGCATGTTAAGTCAAGAGCTGCGCTAAGTACCTGTTCTCAGGTAAAGTGTATTAATGTGCATCCCCAATCCCACGGGCATTAGTCAGGGCTGCATCATGAGCAGTGGCGGGGCGCCGTCTTCACGCTGTGTACCTCCACTCAGGTGGAGATCAATCTGAAGCGCTACCCTACCCCTTACCCAGAAGACCTGAAAAACATGGTGAAGTCAGTGCAGAACTTGGTGGGAAAGACTAGTCATGCACTGAGCACTGAGAAGTGCTCCTCTGGGACCAACATGGAGCACCATGCCGTGGACAAGTATGAAGCCAAGTGGCCCATTGCACCTAAGGAGGTAACGGCTCAGGACACCGCTAGGCAGGGGAATCACGTGTGTGATGCACGGATGACTGTTCTCCATAGCTAGTGCTCTGCTAGTTGTAGCTTATGACACGTCTATCAAGAGCTTTAAAACCAGAATGGAAATCTGAACATTATCTATATGTGGCAGTCTGTGGTCAAGCTTGACATCTGTTCCTTCTAAAATCAGGTGATGGATAGAGATGCCAAAGACTTCCCGAAAAGTCAGATGACAGAGCAGGGTAACATCCATAACTCTGTCATGGAGATCCCAAAGCGCAAGGAGAAGGACGATTTGACTGAAAGCTCAGAGGTACTATTCCCATGTAATTGCAGATGATATTAGGTCAGTGTCACTTGTCAAGTCCATAAAATAGAAAAGCGGTAATAAATTAGCAGTGAGCCTAAGAAACGGTATGTGAGTTTTATTGATAAGAATTTTTTCATTATATCTTTACCCCAAAGTAATGGCGTAAACACCAAACCCTACAGAATTGGCTTGAAATTATAAGATGTATTGAAGGTGTGTTAGTGGAGAATGTATAATGGCCTCATTTATATTCTGGGAATGGGTATTTTTTTTTAATACTAGACAGATGTGCCATGTCAGGGGATGATACGTCCGTGTTAAAACATCTATTCAGTGCTGCTCTGCAGCTCAGCAGGCATTTCTGAGGGTGTGTAATTGAAGCTGGGATTTTGTAGGTGAAACCTGCAGAGATCAGGAGAACCTTTTATCTTTCAGATGCTCTGACCACCTGATGGCTACATTGTAAGCATTCCTGATGTGACTGGCCATTAGTTTATTTTCTTCTCTGTCTGACTACTTTATAGGATGCCTAATACTTCTTAATATGTCAGCATTCACATAAAAGAAATGTATTTGCTAAAGGAATGGCAGCTGGTGTTAAAATGCATCATTCATGCATCATTCAACCATCCGACTAACTACAGAGTCCATGGAAAGTGTATGTGTAAAAGTAATGTGAAATAAGTGTTGTTTCATATTTCTCTATGTGCCTTCTAATATATGCCATACTCTTCTGAAGATGACTGGGGACATTAAAGAATTATTATTATTATTATTATTATTATTAGTAGTAGTAGTAGTAGTAGTATTGTTTTTTGCTGTGCTGTTAGCGTTCCTGTTGTTTTGCTGATGTTGATGAAGTTTTAAAGTCCACAGCTGTGGCCCAGATGTATTGTACAGTCTATAATGCTTATAATGGCCGGGGATGGATGTACAGATATTTCAGATATATAGTACAGTATGCTGAAGATATCTTGTAAACATGCTGATCTATGTAGTTGAGGAGTGTTTATTGCGGTGAAGAGGAGGCAGTTGCAAACAGCAGGGTCAGATTCACTGTCCTGCAGTGTCGGGGCCCCTCACCAGCCCTAGAGGATGGTCACTTTCTGAAAGTCTTAGCGAGTTTATCAGTAAGCTTCCCAGTAACATTCATTTCCATTCATTTAAGATGAAAAGCTCACCTCCACCTACACAAAGCCTCACTGTATGGAGTATCTGGCTGCACTCTCCGCAGACCAAATGAAATGTCTGGCCTGTCTCTCTTTTCATCGCCAAATGAGTTTGTGTTATGCTTGTTCTCCCCAAGCCACACTGAAAGTAACGCCACGCCCCCCCCAAAAAAAAAAAAAAGAACCAGATTGGGGTTTGGGGACAGGATTGCCATTACACATCCTTCTAAATATCACACATTTTGCTTTCTAATTCCATGGATTTCCTTCCCATTGTTTGTTTGTTTGTTTGTGTTTCTTTCTGTGTTTGTCTGTTTGTTTTGATTAGATTTCTTTTCACCGCGTCGATACCAAGCTGCCACAGCCAGAGAACATGAACCTGTCCGTAACATCTTCCTGTTTCTGCCTCATAGTAAGTGGCTGTCAAATCAGACGACCCAGATTCACGCCTTGGATTACAGCAGATTCAGCCTTTTCAACCTCAGAGAATCACTGCACTGTTTGGCTGCTATACATGGTTTTAAATGAAATGCTAATGAGTTCTAAACAGGAGGTGTTAGGGTGAAACAAGTAGCTTGGAAATGGACTGTCTGAAACCTCAAATTAGATTAACACTTTTGCGTCAGCATACTGATCTTATCAAACTTGCCTGGTGCTTCCACACCTTCCATTGACAGTTAGGCCAGTGTATGACACCTGAATGATTAGAGTAGTCTCTCCGGTTCCATGAGTGATATGATAATATATGAACCATCTGCAGAACCCGTATATAACATGATTTTCCTGTACATACACATGGTAAAGATGAATTACACTGTGAGACATTACCAACATTAAATACAGTAATAGTAAAGTGAATTATACATTATTATACTGTACTGTACTGTCTATGGAATGAAAGGGATTCTGAGTTTTTAGCCTCATTCTCATGAGACAATATAGCAATGAATATCAAGGGATGATGGAGCAATGACAGTCATGCTTTTTATACCCCTCAAAGACCGAAGGAACAATGAAAACACATAGGCCACTGTTACACATTTTACAATATTTCTGACCACGGTAACTGAAACCGTGGATGCTACTGTACTAGACAGCACATTAAATATCAGCCCATCTTTGAGGAGGAAAAGGTACAGTGATGTAGCCTAAGCGTACTCCACATGTGAGTGTTTCAGAAAGAAGCAACTCACAGAAAAACAGGGCTTCCTACAGGAGAGCTGCTGGTTTGATCACGCAAGCTTCATTTTCTGTTGAGCTGGAGATGCAATGCATTTTCCCTAGTGAACCTAATGGAATAGCCAAGTCTACATTTAGTGCAATGGGAACTATAGGTTAATGTATAAAAACGCATGTAATGAAATTCAAATGTTTTATATAGCAGGTATAAAGTCGAATGAAAAGTTCTTGGTTGGTTTTGTACGACGTACAAGCATGTAGCACTGAAGTTGGTATGCAGTCCTCATGAAGTAACAATAGGGTATGGAGTTGGGAAATAAGAGGAGAGCACTTCTGTGTACAAAATGACCTGCATTATTAAGAGAGAAATGTAATGGTCTGAAGACATACTTCAGACTTGTTTCTCAGGTGACTTTTTTATCATTGGTCACATGCAGTAGGTGACACCGGATTACACCATTTCAAAGACTACTAATATGAAGTAACTATTGGACTGCAGATGACTGTTGACCAGGAATAATAAGTCTCTGGGTTAGAGTTTATGTTGTAGTCCCAAGCAAGGATGCTAACCTATATGCAGTGAAACTGTAAGATACGTAGACATGCTTTCAATTCAGAATAAACATCTGCTACACAGTGCCAGTACATACATTGCTGAACATCACTTTGTGACTGTGACTCTTTATACTCAACTGGTTGATTGAAACAAAATTTTGGTCTGGATTTGTACTCTCTGGACCTGAACTCTCTGTACTCTCTACCTCTGCAAATCACGCTATATATGTTTTAAAAATCCACCCATCTTCCAAACGCTGATCATGAGTAAGCTCACAGAGGCCCTGAGGTACACCCTTCAAATTTTATTGTCACCTATTCGGGAAACACGGTGAAATTACTGTGTCAGAGGCATCGGGTGGGGGCAAAGGACAGACAGCAGTGCTGTACAGGACAAGACAGTACAATGTAAGGTAAAAAAAATGTGAGTAGGGCATGAGGTAGTTATGCGGGACACGTCAATAGGTAACGGTGTAAAGTGCAGATTAGTGCTCAGACACACAAAGCAGAGGTTTGGCTCAAACCCACAGCACTAGAGGGATAAGGCAAACGTACTGTATACTGAGGTACCAGAGGTACCATGCTGGTCTTTTTCTTAAAAATATGTTTTAAGGTGTGATGTTGACATTGAATCATATGATTTTAGAAACTGTGGAAGTTGAAACGAGATACTGTGAAAGCTAATGTGACTATACACAGAATTATTCATTATTATTGTTGTTTTGTTGTTGTCAGTGATGTCATCATCATTGGTGATAATGATGATAATAATAATAATAATGATAATAATATATAATTTTTCTTTTATCAGCTCTGGGACTCTCCTGCTGGCGTCCCTTGTACATTCTCCCAGTTCTAGTATATCCTTCCATATGATGCGCTGAACAATACCTGAGTGTCACCCCTCTGTTCACCTGTCATGTTGGCAGTTTCTGGCAATGGCATGGCCTGTTTGATCCCAAAAATGCAATTCTCTTTGGCAGAAAAAAAATGATGTTAATGCCTTAAAGGAAAATTCACCCAAAAACTGCGTCAGTTCCTGACATGCTCAAATTATATTGTACTATTTAAATCCATTGTAGAAAACGAGTAATTTATAGAATGGCAATCCATAATTGGGTAAACACCCATTCACTCAGTCTTACACAAAAGGTTATGTATTCAGGTAAAATTCATATACTGTGTAAAATGCTAGCACCTTTCAGCATTTACTGTAGTATCTGCACCCACCTCATTTTTCCTGATTGTCATGTGTCACTATGATTGACTTTTTAAATGAATGTTTCTAGTAACATTGACTTAGAGGAAGAACTCGCCTATATATTTCTGGCTTTGCATGTATTGGTGGTGCTATGGACAGTAAGGAAGAAATGCACACTGGGAAATGAAACCCATCTACTGGCAGTAATTAAAACAGCAGGAAGCAGAAGAAACTGCATGTTTTGATATGTTGTTAAAATGATTCGGCACAGTATAAATAGTAACAGTGTAGATTCCTGCTATATGGAACAGCAAGAGTAACAGTACATGATCAGATTTGGAAGGAGCCCTCTGTCGGTGTCTTTCCACAGGATTCCCTTGGAGGCTCTCCTAATGACATTCGCATTTCTGACATGCGACCCACTTTGGTGGAGACCTCTATGTACAAACCAAAGGTTGTCTTACTAGGCAAAGATAAGAAAGGTGAGTGTTCTTGTGTTTTTTTTTTTTTTTTTGCATCTTTATTAGCTTCAAAAAGTTGTAATTGTACCATGTTTGTTAAACCCAGTCCCCACATAAGTATCTATTTACGTCACATTTTTTTTTATAACATAGAAGAAAAAAAAATGTGTTGGTCATTATCATAAAGCACTTTTACTGGCACACCCAGTCTGAGGTAAAGTGGAACTGGCTGGCACTTTTACTGGCACACCCAGTCTGAGGTAAAGTGGAACTGGCTGGCACTTTTACTGGCACTACCCTGGCAGCTGCCTGTATCAAGCCCTGAGTGCTGCAGTTATATTTTGGTATTTAAATGCTACTCATATTTTAAAAAATCAAACAAAAGTTTGTATTCTAAACCCTAAAATTTAATTGAACATATGCATGGCAGTAGCCCAGTCAACCAGTATGCATAGTATTATAATTAAGGATTACCGGTATTATTAAAATATATTGGCATAAAAAATGTGAATTTCAGCAATACATCATTCAGCACTGCACTTCTGATTTACACATGGTATTTGGTGATTATATTTCCATAGGGGAGTGTTATTGCATTTAAAAATACGGAACCTTGGTTTTGTGTGTCAGAGTCGACAGACGAATCAGATGCAGAAAAAATGCACGGCCTGAACAACAGCGGATCCTCAGCGACCTACTCGGACTACTCGCCGTCGCAGGGCTCTTCCGGCTCGTCCAATCCCCCGGGCTCTGTGTCCGTACTCCAGCCAGTCGGAAAGGAAGGAGTGTCCCAAACGCACTGGACTAACAGGTGGAGAGTCTGCACAGAGCTACTACAGTCACACTCCTGACTCCTGATACATGTTTCCAGGGGTTTCTGATGAGCCTCTTGGCCAGTGAAGGTTCCACCCTTTGTAGGTTGGCTAGCATTTTGAGTAGGACGCCATGTATTAATCCATGACCATGCATTTTCCTAATCATTCAGCTGGGGGGCGGGTTAGACTTTTTATCCACAAGCAACACTTTATCAGGGATCTGCAGATTCTCATTGCCTGGCATTGTGTGCCCAGGCTGGCATTACTCCACAGCAGCTTGCAGTGAGTAGTGAGAAATGAGCATGTTTGACTTGGCGAGAGCGTCAGCCGTGTGTCCAGCATGCCGCTAGTGCATCCAGGTGGGTGTGGAAAGCTCAATCAGCCGCAGAGCGGCAACGGGCCAGAAGCTGAAAGAAATAACTGCTGAAATTTAATAAGTATTATGGGTAACTTTCACATTATGACTCTCCACAATCTCATATCTGTAATACTAATGAAAATCTGATGTTTCATGCCTTATGTAGCTGTTGGTGATGCCTGTACCCTGAGAGGATTGTCATTACAGCCCAAGCACTGTAATGAACACAGTGCTTGCTATCTGAATATATGTTTTTCACATTAAACTCTGTGCTGAAACATCACAGATTTGCCCTGAGTTGGAAATTCACGGTCACACGTTATAAAAAATGCACTGGTAGATAAAAGATGTAATGCTCTAATTTGTTCATTTAATAATAATAACACTGATGATCCAGTTTCTCGGTCTTGGACTGATCATGCGTTATTGGTAAGTACTCCTCAACTACGCCAAGGAAAGGAAGGTTCTGTAAAAGAATGGCCCAGTCCAGGCTTAATTCTGGAACAAAGGTTAACAGAGTTGTGCAGGGCCGTGCAGGTCTGGGGCCCATTATACAGCATTGAAATACTGTATATACTGTATATATCTGTTTATGTATTCACTTGCAGAAAATGAGTACTTATTCTGTAGAACCAATTTTACAGATAAATACTGAAGTTTACTTTCACCAATAGGATTTTATTAAACTTCAGTTGAAACTTTTTCTTCATAAATAGGTGTCAGGATTGTTTATGACACAAAGGTTGAAAAGCCACATTGGCGACATCATATATCTTGTATATCTTGTTTCATGGAATGTAAGGTTTAATTGGCAAATAATTATAGCTTGAATTACATGTAAAATCAAGGTTTCATCATCTTCATACTCATATACCCGGCCATATCTCTCATTTATCTGCCCATCCTTCTATGGTAACTGCTTACCAGACACTTTCTGAGTAATCTACCTTGAATATGGAGAAACCGATGTACAGGTGTGGAGATTTCCACAGAATCTCACACAGGCAAGTCGCATATCCACCCCTATTCACTGGAGCTTTGGGATGAACATCAGAACTTGTAAATGCGGCTATTACCATCTCGTACTTTCCAGTAATACTTATACCAAATTTGTCATGATATTAGTACTTTTTTCTTTTGAATGAACAATTTTAATCATTCCATTTACTTCATTATTTTTAATTATATTGCTGTTCATTTTACAACTTTATTATTATTTTTGTGGTTTTGATGCATATTCTTTATTTACCTTTGCAGTTGTTTTCAATCTAAATACTATTGCTGAATTGCACAAATTGTCATAGCACTGCTATTTCCTATAGGTTGGCTCAGTCTTTCCCAAAGCCCATTGAGACCAAGCCATTGCTGAGTCAAAGGGAGACTCCTCCTTCCAGCACGTTGCAACAAAGAAGCGAAAGACGCCCCCTCAGTGACACCTTTGACAGCTGGAATGACACCTCCCACTATGACAACACAGGATTTGTGGCTGAGGAGCCTCCAATTGACGGTTCGAGCAGCGGCAATCCCATGTTGGGCTCCAAACCTAGGAGTAGCTCCGCACATGGGCGCCGGCCCCTCATTCGACAGGACCGGATAGTCGGGGTTCCGCTCGAGTTGGAACAGCCTCCCCACACCTTCCATCCCGTCCGCAGCACCCCTGAACCCGGAACTCCTACCCCAACAAACCCCTGGCAGAATTGGACAAGGACCCCCAGCCCCTTTGAGGACAGGACTGCCTTCCCCTCCAAGTTGGAAATCACCCCTGCTAACAGCCCTAACCCAGACCGCAAGGACTTTGAGCAAGACTTGGCTGATCTGCCTGGCACCTTTCGCTCCTCAGGCGCTTGGGGCTTCCTGGACTCACAGGACTCGGGGTCGACCAGGAGCCACCCAAATGTTTTTACGCATGTTCAGTGCAGACCGGACTCTGCCAAAAGCGGATTGATCATCAGCAAAAGCACAGAGCGGCTCTCACCCATGATGAAGGAGGTGAAGGCTAAGTTCAAAAAGTCGCAGAGCATCGATGAGATTGACATTGGCTCATACAAGGTGTACAACATACCCTTAGACAGCTACAGCTCCAGCATAGAGAATCAGGGCAGTGTAGACAGGGCAGATCTTCCCCCACCCATGGAACAGAGCATGTCCCGAAGCCAATCTGCTCCTATGCTGGACGATGACATGGACAACTTTGGCACAAACAAGATGTCTCAGCAACAGAAACCTTCCATCCCAAAAAAGGTGTATCAGTTTGACCAAAGCTTCAACCCCCAAGGAGCTATGGAGGTTGTGAATCCTGATAGGAGGGTCCCACCCCCATTTCCAAACACCCCCGATTATATCAACCAACCAGGAAAGACCCTTCCCAAAGAACTTGTAAGTCCCAGAGTGTACCGAGGTTATCCTCCTATGGAGCAGATGTTCTCCTTCTCTCAGCCGTCTGTTAACGAGGATGCTATCAGTCAGCCATTCCCCACCCAAAGATCCCGACCTGGCTTCCTAAGGCGGGCAGACTCCCTGGTCAGTTCCACAGAGATGGCACTCTTTCGCAGAGTGGCTGAAGCTCACGAGCTGCAGTCCAGCGACCGATATGTAAGGCCGCACTTTAAGGGTATGTTGGAACATCAGAATAGCTTGTCCACCATGGTCGACTCCCAGTTCCACAAGAGGAATGGTCGGTATGAGGATGACTACTCGTCTTACCAGGAGCCCAAAAAGCCAATCATGGGCTATCCCACCAAGAGCCTGACTCAGCGGCGACCCCTGTCTGCCAGGAGCTACAGCACAGAGACCTACGGTGCCTCACAGGCTAGGCCTGTGTCTGCTCGGCCAACCATGGCTGCCCTGCTGGAGAAGCTGCCTTCTGATTACACCTTGAGCTCCTGCACTGAGAAGATCCCCGATGGAGACATGAAGCTGCGACCTGTACCCCAGAAGCCAGAGGACACTTCCTCTAAAATGCCGGTGGACTGGAGACAACAGCTGCTGAGACATATAGAAGCTAAAAGATTAGACCGGGTAAGGTGAAAGCTCCCATTGTTGTGCATTCGTGTGCATCCCCATGCGCATCAAAGGTAGTAAAGGGCACAACACAGGAACACTCCACTGTCGGCACCTTCCCACCCCAGCACAGTCAGCCCTGGGGATGTAGTATGACTGTCGTCTTGAACACGTGTTCAGTGTGTTGCTTATAAATGTGTAATTGCTGCAGTAGAAGTACCGGTTGCTTATGAACTTAGAACTCCTACATGCTGATATGTATTCCTTGTATTGATATTATAAATACATCTTCAGAGTCAGTATTCAATATAGACTTTTCAGTACATTTAGTATAAAATGTATTAATTAATTATTATTATTATTATTATTATTATTGTTTCTTAGAAGAAATGTAATTGCTGAATTATGTTGTTTCCACGTATGCACGACTGCTTATACAGTCAGTATGGAATTATTTTATTTTGTATACCACAGGAGTGCCTGTGGAGTGCAGGCTGATTTATATTTCTGCACAGAATCTACGCCATAGACAGCCATGTACGCAGCTCCCCAGAAATGTAGCTATGCATGCTTATGCAGCATAGACTACAGCGTAGGGTACGCAGCTACCGACGATGTAGGGTGCGCGGCTATGTGGCGACGGCGTATCGAAGATGTAGATTCTATGCAGCGGTATAAATCAACCATTACATTGGCTGGTTTCATTAGGCCTTTGTAAAATCCAAAAGTTTTTCCGAAAGATCATACAACTGGGTCCTGTAAGGTACAGGAACAAAAATCAGAAAGACCTCTGGTACACTAATTATGGCTCTAAATTAACCAAATGAATGGAGACCATGCGTTAACAAACAAGTAAAGGATGCATATTTGAATTAATGCAAACTATACACAATATTACTGTGATGTATATTGGTTTAAACAATATAGCCCATTTCTTACAATATAAAAGTAATATTTTGTAAAACTTTCATAACATCTATGTGAAAATCTGAAATATACAGGACCAGCCATAGGTATCAAAAATTCAGTACGATAGTTAAGTTGAAGATAATTGATTGACAGTATTTTAATTTACGAGATATCTGTTATTATTGCTGGTATATAAAACACTTATATTGCCGAGTATTATACTGCTGTGTGTTACTGTATGTGTCAGTATCAATTATGTACTGTTCGCCCTGTTTGTCAGCTATGCTGTGTGTATGATGTTACTGTGTGTTAACCCACGTGGCTGATCTCTCTCTGTCCGACCCCGCCCATTCACCATGTCACGTGATTGTTCCCCAATCAGAGCGCTGCCCTTAAGCACAACACAGTAAACTTCGGCATGCTGTATTCTGGACGCTATGCCGACCCGCATGCCAGCAGAAGCATGACCGTAAATTTTTACAATCATGCAAAGCATGAAAACCAAACAGCACAGTGGCTACCTCTTCTAAATGTGAGTATGAACAAAAAAGCCGTTAACGTTTAGTCCAGCACGGTGTTAACTGGTGCAGAAAGTCTGTCATGTTTTCCTGTATAGAGCAGCCAAATTATAAATTAACATAAGCAAAATACACTTGCATAAAAACACATAAGATACATTTAAATGTTTCTGTTAAACGTTTCCATTCGTTAAAATTCCGCAAAGGTTATTTAATATGCATTATTTTTCAGATTTTGCATTATTCTTATTGCACCCAATAGAGGGCAGCATATGCGCCTCAAATTTTCTTAACAGTTGAGGAATTTCTGTATTGTAAACCAATTAGAAAACGATACTGAAGTGCATTTTAATCTTACCTCGGTGACTGAACTGAACTGAATTAAGCTATATATACAGCAGCCTAAAACACATCTTATGGGCATCGAAGTTTGGAAACAATACAAATTAAAACCACCCATTCCAAAGAAAAGCTTCGTGTTGCTGTGTCTGAAATGGGAACATGTTCGCTGCCTGTCCTCCCGCTGTGTCAGCCAGAGGGCGCCGGTGCGCGGTGTCTCTTCCTGCTGCAGTGCGGTATAGGCTCCTCTGTACCTCTGTCACTGACAGTTACCCTCATTTGCATGTCTTCCAGTTTTTATGTCTGTTCTGGAAAAGCTTCTAGGGTGTATGAATAATTAGTACATTACACACAAGTTGCACATTGTTTTTATAGATATGAATCTTAACTTAAATGATTCACTTTTTTAGCAATGAAATCAGAATATTTATTTGCAGTGGTTATGAAGTAATTTGTTGTAGGGTTATTTGAATTATCTAATATAAAATCCACAGTAATGTACTGGTGACAGTTTTTTTGTTATGCTGTATTTGGAAAGCAGATGTTTGCACCAAGTGTGAGTTTCAGGAACAGCACAGGCCAGCCTGCAGCTTCCCCTCTGGGCTCTGACTCGGCCTCTCACCTCTTTTGGCAGACACCATCGCAGCAGAGCAATATCTTAGATAACGGTCAGGAAGAGATCTCCCCCACCAGTCAGTGGGCCCCGTACTCACTGGGCCGGAGGGATGTACCCCCGGACATCGCCAAAAAGGTAAGCAGTGCTGGGGGCTTTCCGCACACTACCTGTACCACAAATCTGGCCCATCGGGAGGTCCATCCCCAGAACAGCAGACAGAATGGGGAGGTCGTGCCGTGGACCGAATCTTCCTTTATTAATTCTGCCACTAACACAAACAGGCTGCTCCTGCAAACAGTGAATGGTACGGCTGCAGCTGAGTGCATACAGCACACAGACAGGGTCGGGAGGTTAGGCTAAGACGCGTAATGTGACTGATTTTCAAAATGCTTTGATTGTTGGTGCCTGATGTGGTTCTCAGAAACAGCCATCTTCCTGTGATTTTCATGCACTACAATGTCTAGAGTTTACAGAGATAGGTGTGAGGAGCAAAAAAGACATGTCGATGGATGAAAAGATGTTGCTAATGAGTGTTTAACAAGTCCGGCCATTCTCCTCTGACATTTCTTTTTTTCCTATTATAACAGCTCCACAAAACAGTGGTGTGTAGAAAGGCTTCTCTGAACACAACCTTTCTGCCCTTGAAGCGGATTCTACACAATACTAGCATGGTGTACCTAATAATGTGGCTTACTTGAGTGAAATACATTGACACACACGCATAGACAATTCTGTGCAAACCTCAGTCAAAGAAAATTGTTTAAAATGATCTTAATGTTGGCATAAAACTATGACAGTCAAATCATGTCAGTTTAGCCATTTCTCCTAAAGTCACCCCACAGTGAATACAATACAAGAAACATGAGATCCAGTGGGTACGGAAAGTATTCAGACCCCCTTAAATTTTTCACTCTTTGTGATATTGCAGCCATTTGCTAAAATCATTTAAAATTATTTTTTTTCCTCATTAATGTACACACAGCACCCCATATTGACAGACAAAAAAAGAATTTGAAATTGTTGCAGATGTATTAAACAATAAAAAGTGAAATATCACATGGTCCTAAGTATTCAGACCCTTTGCTCAGTATTTAGTAGAAGCACCCTTTTGAGCTAATACAGC
>JABFEA020000036.1:23567652-23592032 GCA_019775915.2 Cyphomyrus plagiostoma
ACCAGTTTACTGTATATATTGGTGTCTATATCATTTATGTAAATTAGGAACAATAGTGGTCCTAAAATTGAACCCTGTGGTACCCCGCTATGAACGCAGGCCCACTGTGACATTGTGCCTCTTATAACTACTTGCTGTTTCCTATCTGTTAACCAGTTATCAATCCAGGACGCTATAGTTCCTAAAATACCTCTCGCTTTGAATTTAAATAGGAGCCTCTTGTGGGGGACAAAAGCCTTTTGGAAATCTTACTAACTATTCTTAGCATTAGCTATAGGGCTTAAAATTAATTTCTCTATTTTTCTTATGTGTAGCACAGATGTTAGATTTTCAAAATATTACTCACATTGTATAACATTAGCTATGGAATTTTTAGTGGAATAGCATTGTTGGCTACTGACACCTGAATGCCAATAGCATCTGCCTGCTATATACACCCAGGTGCAAATAGCCATATTGGCTACCCCCCCAGTGCCAACATCACTCATGGCTACTGACACCTGGGTGCAAGAGCATCAGTCTTTTTTTCGAAGCAAACATACACTTACTACCCAGACATTTATGCTGCCTTCCATTAACCTCAGTGGTCCGAAGTCAGAGCTGGGATTGATGACATCAGTTAACCACATAAGTTGGAAAGCCATTTAGCAACACCAGTTCTAGCCAGGTTCAATGTTGCATGCAGTGTTTTGCGTATGCAGACATGGTAGCAACATGTCCACAGATAGCAGTTGGAGAGTGCTGTGTGTATAACTGATTAAATTAGACACAAGGCATCAGCGCTAAGAGTGTATAACAACAGCTTTCACTTTTGTTGAAAAATGGAGCAGCCATCTTGAATTCCGAGCTCAGGGTTGTAGAGATTCAGGAGGCGTTCCAGTTGAAATTTCCAACTAGAGACGTTCTGACTTCAGAGTTCAAAAGGAAGGGCGTCTAAGACAGGGGTGGCCAATCTTATCCATGAAAGGCCAGTGTGTATGCAAGTTATTGGAATAACCTTTAGGTCAGCTGTTCAAACTCAGCTATGAGAACCAACCAGTCCTCTAATTAATAGTCTAATTAGGGAGCTGCAGTCAAAACATATATACAACAGAAGACATCTAGCCTTTCAGGGTAAGTGGCCATCCCCAGCCTAAGACTTTTGCAAAGTACTCTAAGTGTGGGGGGAACTTTGGAAAGTGGAGGAAAACTACAGTTTGTTATGTGTCTTGACTTTTCTTTTTTTTTATAACGTTCCTTTTGTCTTTTGAGCTTCTTTAATAATAAGCTATGTTTAGACTACTTGCTACATATAAAAAAATATTTTTATTGTTTAATTTTAAGTTCTGCTCAATATAAATTAACCTTTGTCATATGATGGATGTCTTCTGAAGGATGCATATGTGGCACATTTAGTTGCCCTGTTGGGTTGTGGGTTCAATCCCACCCATGTGTGTGTAGCTTGCATGCTCTTTCTGTGTCGTGTGGGGTTTTCTCCAGGTGCTCTGATCACCTCCTGCAGTCTGATACTGTGTTCTGTTTACCCCAGAGGTCAGAATTTTGTGTTGGGAATGATGTCACACCTGACCTGAGTTAGCTGCATTCCAGTACAAGAAGTCAGAAAGCCATTTAGCAATATCAAGGACCTGTTTCAGAAATCAGGATTTTTTGCTTACCTGGACAACTTATTGGATTTAAGATTAAATGATCTTTATCTTTGTTCACTTACATTTAGCCCAAACTACCTAATATCCAATAAATTATCCTGCTTTCTGAAACAGGCCCTAGTTCTAGACAGGTCCGTTGTTAGCCATTGTGAGCTATATCAACTGGTAAAAACACATTACTCTGTATTTTGCAAATAAAAACACCATAGCAGCATGTTCACAGATAGCAGCTGGACGGTAGTTTGTGTACAATTGATTTAATGAGCCACAAATAAGACATAAGTACTAATAAACAGTATATAACTACAACTTTCACTTCTTTTGGTAAAAGGCATAGGCATCTTGAATTCTGAGATCAAGGGTTATAGAGGTTCCTCTGACTTCAGGGGGCAGTCTGGTTGAAATGTATGGCTTGGAACTTGGAAATTCTGACTTCTGCATTGAAATGGAACACAGCTTAGTGACATATGCTTAGGCTAATGGCCATATCAGCTTTGTGCCCTGCGCTGCCTGGAAATGATCTGTAGCCTTGGCCAGGATCACTGATTAGGAAGATTTTATTTCCATTCAATTTAATTTTAATGTAAATATAATGTATATTCAGGGAAAACCAAGAAAAGTTCTTCTCATGTGTGAAGCTAACACAAACCTTATTGTCCATACATGTTTCCTTGTCAGAACAATATGGCTCTGCATAATAAAAGGAGAGTGTGACACCTTCTTTCTTACCCTCCAGATGTGGCACAGATTCCATCGCTCATTACCTCTTTGTATGAAACTTGCCAACTAATTTTGGGTCAGCCACTGTCCACTTGATTGCCAGTGCATTGTTTGCAGATCACAGTTACTGCTGTCTCTCTCATGTTGAATTCCTCTATGCTTTGCTGGATGCATGCTACTGTAGGTGACCTCTGTGATAGAGCATTTCTGTGCGGTGAAATAAAAGGCAGAGAAATCACTTGATTTTTGTAGGACATCTGGCAACCAAACAGTGAGTGAAATTGACCATATGTACTATGATCCTATATCCTTATTGTACTTCAAAGCAGATGCTGATCATTGATGATCTCATTCTTCTCTGGCAAACCCCAGAGAAAGGGAACAGCATTGTTACTGAGCAGCTGTCCTGCCTCTTCAGTTTCTTGTCAGTCTGCTTGCTCTCACTGTGCAAAGGCTGTAGATTTTTGCCTTTGCTTTTTCTGTTTTAATACCAGTACCTGTGTATGGAGCAGAATTTTTCGGCACAAGCCAAAGTCGTCTTTGCATTTGTGGCACAAATTCCACTCCATACCTGTGAGTTGTCATGGTAAAATGTTTTGAAAGGTTCATGTTCAGGGCCAAGGTCAGGAGCTCGACTCATTGAAGGTACCGTACATTTGTGGAATTAAAATAATACAAAAGTACAGCATATTAAGTTCAGAGCCTCATAGCCCTTTGAATATCACATTTTTTTCCATTTGAAAGCATGTAAAGAGTACTTCCTTTCAAATTAAGTGAAAAATGTTGCCCTTCCCCCACATGCCTTTCTTGAGGCTCAACAATAGGAATTTTGTACAGCTTGTACAATTTTAGGGTGTGTATCTCATGAAGGGGACCAAGTAACAGGTAAGTGTTTTGTATATTGTAAGTACTACACACACATATGTATTTCAGTTGACAAATGCTTTGACCTGTTACTCCAAGCCCTTCATTGTTTTATCATGTCCAAAAGTAGTAAAAAAATGCAGTCCTCAAGATGAACTATGGCTTGAAAAAAGACACTTTGATTTATGCATGATTTATAGATGAAACTATAGTCTTTCTGGGATTAAATTAATGCAAAACACAAAAAGCACTCTCTGAGCATTCCAATGAGTTACAGCTATAGTCATACAGTACAGTTGTAATAATGACTCCGCCAGGGCTGGCCTTTGTCACCGATTCTGTTCATAACATTTATGGGCACAATTTCTAGCTGTAGCCAAGGGGAGGAGGGGGTCCAGTTAGGTGACCTCAGGACTACACGTTTGCTTTTTTCAGATAATGTCATACTGTTGGCTTCATAGGGCTGTGACGTGCAGCATGCACTGGCTCAGTGTGCAGTTGAGTTTGAGGTGGCTGGGATTCTGCCAGCATTTTAGACTTGTGTAACAATGCGCTATCAGAAAATAGCACACAGTAAAAAATAACCGAATCAGCAATAATAATCATGCACAGTAAATCATGATGTAGAGCATATGAACAGTAAACAAGCATCTCTTTGGTTTTACATCACTCTCCAAATTCAGCAACATCTTTACCGAGCCGACTTTTCTGCAGCGGAAAATCGAAGCGAGCAGAAACTGTACTGTGACTAGTGTCTCTTCATGGTACGGCTTGGATATGGGTTGGTTTCTGTATGACAGCACCATTAAATATTGGGTGAAGAGCTCAAAGTAGAGCCACTGCTCATATATATCCACATCAAAAGAAACCAGCTGATGGATGGATGAATGGATGGATGGAGTTTCTTGTTGTGGGGAACTAAAAGTGTTTTTGTCATATTGTGGGGACATTTGCTATCTGCACAATGTA
Source organism: Cyphomyrus plagiostoma (assembly GCA_019775915.2). Classification (NCBI taxonomy): domain Eukaryota; kingdom Metazoa; phylum Chordata; class Actinopteri; order Osteoglossiformes; family Mormyridae; genus Cyphomyrus; species Cyphomyrus plagiostoma. The sequence goes on from JABFEA020000036.1 coordinate 23,571,852, forward strand.
ATAAATACATATGTACCACCTCCCACAGACACACATACTCACACATATGCCTATACAATGTAATATATACATGCCCACATACACACTTCACCATCTCTGTCAGATTTTGTCATGGTGTTGACGGTATTTTTCATGGATAAGATACTGCAATAAAATGTTTGCCAGTCCAGCCCTCTAAAACTTGCAGACAGTCCAAAAAACGTGTCACACGTGTAAGGGCTCAAACAGTACATCAACCCTTATACAAGGGAGAGCTGTATTGTTCTGAAAATCAGGAATGGGAAAAACCATTAGGTCCCTACATTCATCAACCAGCCCTTTTTACATCTCGATTAACGAAATAGAATTATGCACAATTAAGTACCCGTTTTTAATACCATATTTATACTGAAGATTAAATAAGATATTACCTTACTATTACTTGTAAATATTTTACAACTACAAGCGTTACGTTTCCTATATTATATTATGTTGTATTATACTATATTATATGGATGCTGCAGCCTGCTGTACGCCTGCAGCACGCATGCGCTTTCGCTCCGTTTTTCCGCGCACCCGGATGGTGACGGAGACGAGCGCAGTGGCTTAATGGCGGCGGGGCTAGCATGAGCTCGCAGTGAACCGGGTTATACCAGTTCTGGCCCCTTCACATGCGGTGGTTTTATTGAACGCAATTCCTGCATTGTGAACGGTTTATTTGGCCATATATACACTTGCTTGTTTGGAACAGACGTCAGAGAAGGGCGCCGAGATGAACACGAATACAAACGTGATTCAGGTGACGAACGTGTCGCCCAGCACCACCTCGGAGCAGATGCGGACGCTCTTCAGCTTCCTGGGCAAGATCGAGGAGCTCAAACTGTTCCCACCGGAGTAAGTAGGCGACCTCAGCCGGCGTCCACAGTGCTGCGCGGCCCACAGATTTGCGCTTTTACCGGCCGGGTCTCGGAGGATGGGGACGGGGAATGGGAGCTCCGTTGGGGCCTACTCGGCCTGCTCGCCCCTGTGAAGCCTCTTCCGCTTTGGCATCGGCATTTCGGCTCTGAACGTATCTCCGAAACTGCACGGTCCGACTTTTCCCCCTTTCCATAAGGGGGTATCTGATTAGTTATCTGGTTAGAGCTACCCTGGTTCGCCTGGGCTGACTGGTTCAGACCGGGTTCGATAACGCCACGGACTGACTGCGTCAAAACCGACGCGGCGCTCCCGCGGCTGCTTAGTTTATAGCATTTATTGTATATGTATCAAACCCACGTGGGAAGGGAAATATGTTTACCCGGGTTCTCTTTAAAATTAGCCGCTCCTCATAAGCAAGCGAAACAGCCCTTTATTTGTGGGTTAAGTCGCGGGTGCTGAGTGTGCGCCCCCTCCCGCGGTGCTGCATGGTGACCCGCCATGTTTGAATTCTCTATAATGCCGTTACATAACCGGCTTGCTAAATTGGCCAAATTTATCTTCCTCCAGTGAGGGTTCCGGTCCCACTGTCATTTTTCACCGAGTTTTAGTAGGGAGTTTTTTTTTAATTCAGCTTGAAGATGATTTAATAATTAAAGGGTGGCCGCGGATGCACGTTTTTGGGGATGATGTGAATAGGGACACGGGAAGAGGCTGGCTTATAACTTTTTAGTACCTTGAAGTTCAGCCGTAGGGAATGCAGAATCGATTGAGTAGCCGCTTGGAGGTAGCCCCAACAGTCGGTCAGCGACTTTTTTGATTCACCTGGAGCTGGAGGTCAGTGCCCAGCGGTTCAGTTCTTTACTGCTGGTCAGCGATGCTCTTGTATGTGAGACAAGTACATGGCGGGCGCTTTAACCCCAAAAGGTTTATTTCAAATAAACAAGTTCACTGATGATTAATATAAATCCAGCTCATTAATTAACTCTGAAATGTTCGAAGGAGTAAAGGAACTGGTATTGAACCAGGGAATCCTTTCCCCCAGGGAAATCTCATATATTGTTAATTCGGGCAAAACGTTTCAGAATTAATTGTGTACACACGATATTCGATCCGCTTCAAATTAAAAATCTTGTTCTGAACATTTAATATGTCAGATTTTTTCATAGTTATACTGGCTGTGCTGTCTTAAGATTACAAAAAAAAATGCAAGAAGTGGCCCACAAAGCGCAAATATCTACCGATTCAAAGGGATATTCATACATTTTGTAGAGTTAGGAAGGCAAAAGGTTGTTAACTTCTGTGTTCTGTGCTTTTGCTGTTTTTTCACCTGTCGAATAACATCTGGCTGCACCTCATAGCAACTGCTGTTAAAGGTAGGAAGCTTGAGACATCTTGTTGCTCTCAGGGCAAAGACGAGAGACAGACAACACAGCGTTTGTGACGTTGATCATTTAATGCTACTGAATCAGTAGTGATGGAGTTAATGACAAACCAACCCAGCATGATCTGAGAGTTGGTTGATTTCTGTGTCTGGATCTGGAAGTCGTTCAGCACACTAGAATTGTCAGTTTTCTTTTTTTTTAACGAAGATGCAAAGCCATAGTCATTTTTTTTAATGTTTCATGATTGTAAAAACATGCTGCAAAACCCATCTGTTTGTATTTCTTGCACAACCAGTTTGTATTTTCTTCCAGTGACTCTCCCTTGCCAGTGACTTCACGTGTCTGTTTTGTAAAGTTCCTTGAATCTGAATCGGTGGGAGTGTCTCAGCATTTGACAAACACAGTCTTCGTGGACAGAGCCTTGATTGTCGTCCCTTATGCTGAAGGTTGGTGCTTTTTCTCTTCCCTGTTCATCTTTGTTTGTTTAAAAAAAATGCACAACTGTAGGGTGAAAAGTAGTGCTCCTAATGGACCCTTGGTATACAGCAGAATGGATGGGTCATTCAACAGGTTGGGTTCCGTCATGGGGCTGCAGTTATTTGGAGCAGTAGTTTGTATAATGTTTGAGTAAAGATTTCCAGAACCGTAATACTGCATGAACTTTTACCAGATTTAGGACCATATATATCTGGTATGACTTGTGAATTGCCTTCTAGGCTGCATGTAAGTCCATGCTGTATACCAAGGTCTGAAACTGGGTTTGCTTGGAAAATCATCATAGTGAGACTGTGGCCATGGACTCTCATAGGGGGTGAATCTAGCTTTCATGTGTAACCATGCTCTTCCAATTTAGATTTATTCACTATTAAACTTTTCTCTGTTATTTGTGTGTGTGATTTTTGTAGTGGAGAAGGCAATTGCAGAGCCCCCTCCTTGATGACTGAAACTGCTCCTCTGCAGCCAACAGGGGATTGTAGACAATTACAAAACGCCAGCAAGCATTCAAGCCCCCCACTGTTTTCCTGGTGTAAACACTTAACTCTCTTCTCTTGTTTTTTGTGTTTTAGCCCGTTTTCATCCAAAGGGGATAAAGCAAATTTCAGAAGTCAGTTTGGTATAATGAAAGCACGGCAATACTTTTGTATGCCATATAGAATCACTTGTTTTTGGAAATCATAGGTTATTTTATGCATATTTGAATCACATGGTTTTCAGGAATACAAATATGAACTCTTGCAGTTTGGTTTAAAATTCATATGGGTTCATATTTTTAAACCCTCAAATTTAATAATCTGGAATTAAATACCTTGTGACACGCAGAGTAAGATACTGAAGTTTTGCTTGTTTTAGTACTTCTGGTTCATATGGGGGAACAATTTGCCTGTTTTATTCCGCCTTCATTTGCCCTGAGTAAACATTGCCAACGCGAACAGGGGTGCTGATGATGCGTTTGCTGGTTTTTTTTTTTTTTTTTTTAAAATCTATTTTTTTGGAATTTACTGCTCGTTTTAAATTTGTGCTTTGTGAAAACTAAGTTGCTGCATGTGGCAGAATCTGTACTTATTTATGCGAACTCTCCCCCAAACTCTGGGACGCATATCCAAGTGGTATTTGCACTGACGCATTGCAGTATTGTGGTGTAAAGTCCTTATTAGTCCACTCCACATGACGCGAACAAAGGGTCTGGTACCATTTTTAACGGTGGTTTTTCTTTTTTGTTGTTGTGTTTTACAGTTCTTTTTCCTGGTTCAGCCAGTCATATACCAGGCCCTGCTGAAAATACCACCCAACAGTTTTGTCTTCAGCAGCTAATCCTGTTTCTCAAGTGGCCTTTCTGTGTTGTGTGTCTGTAAAGATGACAGTGTTTGAAGTGAAATTGATTTCAGATTTATGCACACCCATGGATCATCTCATAAGATTACGTTCATTTTTCTTTCTTTTGTTTTTTGTCTTCAGCATTGGGAACATGTGCTGCTATAACCATGGCTTTTGCTGGCTCTTACCCCTAATTCTCAAGGGCTAGTGTTCTTGGCTTTTATATCTGGCATGTAAAACAAATGCCTGGTCTTGTCTATACTACATTACTTAAAATAAAGGGTAAAGGTAAATAGAAGTGGCTTAGTTTTCTCTGTACCAGGTAAGGAACAAGGATGTTTGTCAACAAATCTGTTGACTGTCTGGAGCAGCACAGTAACCAGCAAAAGCCCATTAAAAAGGATTTTGTTAAATGTTTATTTTTTGTTTTATGGTAAGTTGAGCCATTGATAGTAAACTGTACCATGCTGTTGACTCCAAAATCATAAACTTTTGTTTTGTGTATCTTGGTTTTTTTGTGTGCTTTATAGCGAAGCAGCCGACGCGAGTCGCTTGTTCATAAAACGTCTTATGAAACTTGAGAGCACACCCCACTGGAGATCCGGCTGTGCTTGCTTACGTTTGGTTCATGACTTAAAAAACAAGTACAAGGTGATACAATCTTGGCAGTGTTAACCACAGTAGTGTGTATTGTGACATTTTATTTTTCTCTTAGTGTTTCTGCAATAATGCGTAGAATGAGGGAACACTTTCAGATTTGCAGATGTGAAAGGAGGAAATTTTGATATGCGTACGTATGTATTTTTGGATGATTGAGTAGATGTCTAAGGTGCTGACTTTTTTTGTTGTCTGGTTGTGTCGTGGATGTTTGATTGCCTCCGTTAATTCCTATTTGTTTGTCTGCAGGGGTCATTCCCGATGAGGCCAAAGCTTTGTCGCTGTTGGCTCCAGCAAATGCTGTCGCAGGCCTCCTGCCAGGTGGTGGTCTTCTCCCAACTCCAAATCCGCTTGCATCGGTTAGTCAAGTGCACCTGTCTTTACCTCACGTATATTCATTATATAAAAGAGGCGTAGGCCATCAGATGCATTCACTGCCAATATCTTTGAGTCATTCTTGCAGTCCTCAGTAGGAGGACTGACTCTTAATCTGTTACTGTATATCTAGACATAAGTCCTTCCTTTTGCAGATTGGAGGGGTCCCGTTGGCTGCCCTAGGAGGTCCTGCCCTTGACCCTGCTCTTGCTGCTCTGGGCTTGCCAGGGTCTAACATGAATTCCCAGGTAAACTGGACAGTCAATCTACTGATTACTGAATTATTTGCTCTTGGCATTTTAGTTTGCTGGAATAATGGCCTTACACTAGGAAGAATAACCTTATTCTTTCCACAGTCTATGACTACTGATCAGCTTCTGAAGCTTATGACTTCTGTGGATCCCAAGTAAGTATCTAATTTGCTGGCGGCTTTCAGCACAGAATTGTGTTGTATCTTGTATCATGGTTTTATAGCTGCTAAGAGTAAAAGAAATGTTTGAATTGCTAGATAATTGTAGTAATTGGACTATTATATGAATGCCTTGTAGCTCTGGCCTCTACATTGGGTGTATTTTGCAAATTACATTTTTTTCCTTTTCTATGTATTGGACCTTAGATGTGGAACACTTAGAAGTAGGGCTGCAACTAACTACTATTTTGATAGTTGACTAGTCATCGACTATTAAAACGATTAGTCGACTAACTGGATTATAAATTGCATAATTATAAAATGACTACTATTTAGCTACCAGCTTTTACATTTAGCATGAGGTTATTGTTCGACTCCGCAAAAAATGCACATGTAAAATGGGAAAGAGCTGTCGTGCGTTTGACTGCGCAAATAGATATAGAATAGATAAGAGAACACAAAATAGGAGCTGTCTTTTTAGAGTGCCAAAAACTAAAGTATAGGACGTGGATTGGTCGCACAGATACCTGATTCGTCAAATAGGTCTGGATTGGCATCGATACCGATCAGAATTTCACATACAATCTTTATCAGGACTGCATATAACTGGTACTCAAGTACGCATTCACCTTTAAAAGCGATACATGCAGCAATCCATTGCTCTGACAGTGCAAATGTGTACGTATTTTATGTGCATTTGCGCTGATATGACAAGAAATTATCATGCATTTTAACCTGTATATGCTAATTCGTACTTCATTTACGGTATAGAGGTTAAAATTCACGGTAATTTCTTGTCATATCAGCTATTTATATAGCCTATTGTTTACAAATAAAAACTCATTTTAATGCAGGCTGAAAAATCCCAAGATCCCAACCCAAAATACAGGAAATTTAGAGCAGCTTCCTATTACCATTCCTCTGTTAACAACAAGAAAACAGACTTCAAAACTGCTGTTTATTTTTAACGGAGCATAAGCTCTCGCAGCACTTGCGACATCGCAGCCACTGTCCTAAATCTTGAACTTTGGAGTTTTGGCTTCTTTATCTATTTAAGCAATGGGTTTCTCCACTGTTTTCCGACCTTTTTTAGCTACTATTAGTGAATGAGACACTTCATGACACACCACTTCCAAGCATAAATACATTCTATTACGATCTTTTTTGAAAATGTAAAATATACTACTACTACCCTGTTATGCCTTAATAATGATATTATTATTGGATACAGCAGTCAATGTGTAAGTGAACTGCCGAAACCATAGTGTTTTTATTTTTAGGAAGAATAATTAAATCATAATTAATCAAAAGAAATACAGCATTTCCAACCCCCCCATTTTTTCCCTTTCGGATCTACATAAATCTCACTAAGCTTTAGTGCACACGGGAATTGATCATAGCGACGGAAAACTTTAATCCACGTGCCAGGAAAACAGTGGGGGGCTAATCCAGACATTAGAGCGTTTCAATAGGCAATGATGCCTGATTCGTGGCCACCATTCTTCTACCTGTTGCTGAATGCTATTGTGCAAGAGCGAATCTCACCAGTGTAGTGTATTGGTGCAGTCTATTGGAAAGCGGCAGTATTGCACAGGTAGAAATGAAGGAAAACGTCTCACTGTTTAAAAATACATCTGGCGACTGTTATCGACAATCAAATTCGTCGGCGAGTATTTTTGTCGATTTTTGTTGACAATGTCGGATAATTGTTGTTCCCCTGCTTAGAAGCGTTGCATATTTTAGAGTGCTGAAACCATATAATCCTTCCTGCACTCCGCTTCAAAAACTGCGTTCTTTACACGCTGTAGGGCAGGCTAGATTGCTTGAATGGTGTTTTCTATACTTAAACATGTCCATGAAATACTGGGCATCAGTAGAAATCTGAGGTGTGTGTGTTTATTTTTCCTTTTACGCCTGTATTGGTCAAAAGGTGTATTCTAGGCTCTGTTACTTTACATATATCCTTCAGGGTGTTATCTACTGTCAAACCTGACATTTTACTTCATTTTTCCCCCAATACAGGTTGAATCATATGGCCTCAGGAATGAATCTGAATCCAGGTCTGAAGGCTGATTCCTCCAGCAAAGAGATCGAAGAGGCGATGAAACGGGTCAGAGAAGCACAGTCGTTGATCTCTGCTGCGATCGAACCTGGAAGTGAGTGCTCTTCTGGGAGATCATGGGTACAGTCTTACAACGCCATGACTCTCTTGTGCCATTGTTTGTGAGCCTAACAGCTGCTCCTTTCAGACAAGAAAGATGATAAGCGGAAGCACTCGCGCTCCAGGTCAAGATCAAGGCGAAGGAGGTCTCGTTCTCGGTCACGGCACAGGTGAAGATGGACATATTAAAATTGTGAAGGGCTAGATATTTAAGTAAACTTTGAAATTAAAATTCTTTTAGCTTTTCAGGCCTTGTAATTAACAAACAGTTATAATATTCAATATCTGTGTGCAGGAGATCAAAGAGCAGGTCGAGGAGGAGGTCACACTCAAGGAGTAGAAGGCGTTCTAAGAGTCCCCGGAGGAGAAAATCTCACTCAAAGGAGAGAGGCAGGCGTTCTCGTAGCAAGTCCAGGTATGAGCCCCCATCTCCTGCTGCCTTGCCTGGACCTCTGGTTTTGTCTTGATGAACGTAGTCCAGAAATACACACTTTTATATATGTTTTGTCTTAGAGTTGTTTCTTAAGAACAGTGGAAGTAACATTACTTTAGCAAATTGGCAATCAGGTGCTGAAGTGCAAATAAGGAATTTAACATGAGAATATGGAAGTATGACATTTTCAGGAATAAATGCAATGGCCTTTTATCCTTGCATTGATTTGAAGCTGTTAAAATCACCCTTCAAAAGCAGCAAGTTTAAATTGCTATACATGTGGAACCGAAGCAGTTTGCGCGTTTATTTTTTTAACATGTATGTTTTGGCTAGTCAGTTCTTCATTTTTTTTAAGCACACTGACTGCGTTTAATTAGTTCCTCAATGAGTGCATTACATGGTTGACTTTCTGCTGGGATTCTGGGTTGATGAGCAGCTTTATATTCTGTTCAACCCTAGGGATCGAAAAAAGGAAGAGAAGGTTAAGAAGCGGTCAAAAACTCCCCCGAAGAGTTATAGTACCACTCGGCGATCCAGGAGCATCAGTCGGTGAGTGTTGGCATGAGTGCCCCCCTCTGCAGGTGTGGAGTCGACTGAGGCTCCAGCTGATATGTCCTCGGCACAGTCACTAAGCAGCCATCTCTCTACATGCAGTAGGCGTAGGCGAAGCCGCACCACCAGTCGGTCGCCAAAGAAGTCAAGATCTCCAAAGAGGAAGCTCTCCAGGTCCCCCTCTCCAAGAAGGTAGACTCTGCTTATGAATCCGAGTATTGGATTGCATGTGGCGGTAGAAGGCATCACGACAGTGACTTACATTAACTTGTTTCACATGCAAAACGGAAGTCACCTGTTTAATGTGGCTGTAACAGTCTTCCTTACCTTGTCTGTTTTGTGATCTGCAGACACAAGAAGGAAAAGAAGAAGGACAAGGACCGAGAAAAGGAGAGAGACAGGGATCGTGAGAGAAAGGAGGAAAAAGACAGGAGCCGTGGGGAAAGAGAACGGTCTACCAGCAAAAAGAAGAAAAACAAAGATAAGGAGAAAGAACGGGAAAAGAAGTCTGACAGTGAGAAAGGGGACGTTAAGGTATGTCTAGTGCTGTGAAATGATTACTTTGGTTTTTGCATACAAGTAATGAAGTGACCTTTGGGCCAGCTACTATGACTGTTAAATGAGGTGACTTTTTCCTCATAACCATTTTTGTATTTGAGGTGAGATATGGTATGAGCAGCGTGTAATTTGATACGCGACATACTGCATTTACCTTTCCTATACAAATGATATAATTTACACAATTTAATTGTTCAATGTTCTGTCCGAAACCATCTTCAGACATATCTTCATGGGCCTAATAATACTGTTTAATTTAATCATATGGCTGGAAAAACTAGTGAATTTGTCAGAATAACTCCATTTGCCCACATTTGGTTGATCCACTTGTTTTGCATATAAAGATTTTGTACTCCTTGCATATTTGGCGCATTTCCACTGCCTCCAAGAACAGAGTTGTACCACAAAACTGATGGTTTTCCATTGTAAATGATGTGATCTGTACCCTGCTGACATGGCCTTCCTTGCTAGCAGGGCCGAAAGTCTGACCAAACAGAGCTGCTTAGTCTAAATGCTTCGAATGGCTGAACAGAATGGATTCGTAATCCAGATTTATGCAAGATAATGTTAATTCCACTAGCATTTGATGCTAACATAACATAGACATTCTCCCAGATGTGCTAGTGGAAATTAGCACAGTAAATCTTGATGTACCCTATGTGAACAACGATAAATGTCTCTTTTTGGTTTTATGTTACTGTGGCTATCCAGACCCTGCTTTTGTGGAAAACGAAGCGAAGTGGGACTATGCTGTAATTAGTCTCTTTGCGGTGCTGCTTGGATAGGGCTCTGTTCCTGTATGGCATAGAAAAGTGCCATTAAGTTCAACTAAATTTGTTCTACCCCCACCCGCCCCTTCCCATTATTAGGCTTTATTGGTTCGTTTCAATCTTATGAGTTAGGCCAAGTTTTTTCTTCTCATTAGGCATAACACTTTCTCCAGCCCAGTGTCTGAAGCATCATGTATATTCAGCAATGCTGCCAACAGAGCAGACTGAAATTATCCAAGTTGTTTTGGTTTTTGATATTTGGTGTTCTGTAAACACACTTGCAGTCCATGTTTATGTTTAAATTAATCAGACTTCAACTGCAATGCTGCTTAATGTTTAATTTCTCCAGGTAACCAGGGACTATGATGAAGAAGAACAAGGGTATGACAGTGAAAAAGAGAGGGAGGAAAAGCGAGATTCTGACCTGGTGACATCTCCACACCTCAAAGAGTCAGTGGAGACTGCAGGGGAGGCGGTGAAGGAGCCTAAAGTCAATGGTGATGATCACCACGAGGAGGACATGGACATGAGTGAATGAAGGCGTACCCCATGGTTCAGCTTCAGGGCCACCCCATCATTATTCATGTATTCCTATCATTTGCATTTTCTGTTCTTTTTAAAAGCAACAACTGATATGCTTAACAACCCAAAAGCTGTCAGGTGAATTGAATAGCAGTCTTAAATTTAGATGTATAGTTTTTTAATATTTTAATACAATTTCCATCCTTTCTGTAAGACAGTGTAGGATTAGTGGGTTTATTTCTCAGAAGGTGGAATTACTTGTGCATGTTAAATTTTCTTTTTTGTTCTAATCCATATTTGTAAACGGTATACAATAAAAATGGCATTATGAACAGGTTTGATTTTGTTAAATCAAGAGCCTGTTTATTAAAATAAGCCTTGGTCTCCATGCACAGTTTTTTTTATGGGGGGCAGGGGGGGGCTTCATTTATTCCTGCACTATACCAACATGAAATGCTGTCCTCCGAATGACTTGTGTATATTAAAATATTTCATAATGAGGATTTTGGTTGTTGAAGTAGATTAGATTGAACTTGATTTCTGTTTGGAAACCATTCTTTCTACAGCTGTTTAATGCAGTTTGACTGTGGAAATATACCCTCAATCCAGACCTGTTCTGTATGAAGTCTTGTGATTTAATAGTTATACCAGTTCCCTCTGAAATACTCTATGTAAACTGAGTCGAAGCCTGTGCGTGAATTAGACCACACTGTCAGTATATAATTTGTAACGTTACATCAGTGAAGATCTTTGATAATAAAAGTTGATGGGAAAATACCTTTTTGGTCTTTAAGAGTAATATTAGTGTTCCAGAATCCAAGAAAAGCCAGTATTACACAATACAGATCATCTTTTCTGTGTTGTTTGCCATTTGATAGGGACAATACCTGTATGGCTTTTTTGTGTTAAGACACTCAAAATCCACATGCCATCCTACTTCTGCAATAGTTCACTGAGAAATATTTATCTGTAATCAATGATGCATGTAATGGCTCGTGTTATCTGGTCTGATGACATGATCATGCATTGTGTCAAGTGTATTTCGAATTTTGTCATGTGAAATTCGGCATATAATGCTGTCCACTATTTTTGTGGCTTTGAGTACTTGTATCTAACCCGAAGTTCACTTCATTAGGACTGAGGAAACTTAACATCGGTATGGTTCATAAACATACACCTACCAGGCAGCTGGTATTTACTAAAGAAAAGTTAGCTGAAACTTGCCAATCTTCTCAACATAAAAAAACTGCCATAGGTGGGGTGTCTTTTCAGGTGATTTTCATTCTGGCTTTAAAGAAGAAATAAAGCAACATACACATTTCTCCAGTTTTAACCCCATCCACTAATATTCTGTATGGTTTACGTCCAATGTAGATGGCACACCGTCATTTAGCATGGCGATGGCAGGACAGAATGAGGATTTTATTTGGGTTCAGGTTTTATTTTATGGTGGCGAGAAACTAACAAGGCAGCAGTTTTGCATTCAGCACCTGGAAAAAATGAGCCATCGGGTCTTGGGAAAGCCTATGACTGGGATCTGACAGCAAGGTCTAGGGCCACGGGAACAAAGAGAAGTTATTGTAATCAGGTACATATGATTTTAGGTCACTGTAAACAAATATAAAAAACAAATGCAATTGCCTTCCTGTAATAATGGGATTGTCACAACATACTGGGTGCAGTAACATTGTTTAAAAGGATTGTGGCATCACAGTATCAGTAATGCACCTCTGAACAAGCGGAGCATTTGCTATGATCCTTGAAATAAATGCCTCATGAGGTGATATGATTTTAACATGGACCTTATGGCACCAAATGAACTGATGCTAAAAATGCTATGCTAAAAAATGCTAATACTAAAAAAAAGCTCATCAAATGTTTTAATTTAACAATGATTAAAAGATACTCTCAAGTCTCTCTACAAAGGTAGTAAAAAAACAACATATTGAAATCTTCACTTAATATATATATATTTATTTTTAGGAAAAACCCGGCATTTTTTTTCACCCCCAACCTATGTCAATGTATTCATTGATCATACTGAAATGATCTATCTACTGTGATATTTAACAGAGCTATTAAACTGAATTGAAATGGTACATGATACTAGAGCTGGGCAATTACTTGAATTCTAATTTCAATTACAATTTTGGTTTCCAAAGATTATCAATATAAAACCATTGAGATAGAAATATTGTGCCGCATTTCATTTCAGGGTGATGCTCCTGTTTTGTCTTGTTATAAATCCAGCCACCCCTTTCCAGCCCGATTTTATTTATTTCTCAGTTGAATTACATTTAGGATTCAAGGAAATCCACTTTTAAAAAGTGAAGTTTATAAAAGGTATAATAAACGCATATTCCCAAATTCAATGAGTAATCATGATAATTGTGATTATGATTTTTGCCACAGCGCCTCGGGATAGGCTCCGGACCCCCGCAAGCCATTAGGATAAACGGTTTGGAAAATGGATGGATGGATGGTTAGATGGAGCAGCATAAATGCCATTTTTAATCTATAATTATGCTATGTTCTTAATGACAGGTTACTGCAGGAAAAAGCTATGGATTTCAAATGTCAAAGTGAATTGCTTTTTGAACGAATACTACCTCACCAATATAGCATGAACCTCAAAACAACTTATATGAGCTACACTTCATTCTATAATGTCACCCATATACCCACAATGTATTTCAGTACCTGAACGGATAAAATCTAAATACAATTTCCCTGTTCAAGGATGAACAAAAGTGACAGATCATTGTGGCAACTATCCCAAAAATCTATTATTGCTGGATTATTAATATTAATGTAAAGATAATGTCTACCCATTAACATGATGGCTCAGTGGGTAGCGCTGATGTCTTGTGCCTCCAGCCTTGGGAGTGTGAATCTTGCGTCTGCTTTTTCTCCCTCTGGAAGTCATGTGGGTTAGTAGTCTGTTAAAGTGCGTGTGGGTTGTGGGATGGCCTGACTTCCTGTGCTGTGTATCCTCTAAAGCAGTGTTTCCCAACCCAATTCCCGGGGGACCCCGGACAGTCCATATTTTTGCTCCCTCCCAGCTCCCAGCCAATCAGGAAGACCGAAAACCTGGTACAGCTGAGAGGAAGCAAAAATGTGGACTGTCTTGGGTTCCCTGAGGACTAGGCTGGGAAACACTACTCTAAAGACCACCATCACCCTGCCCAGGATGAGCCGCTGGAAGCTGACGGATGAAGGAATCACAGTCTTAATATGTGTATATTTTATTTGAGTACAGTTTTCATATGAAAATAGTGTGTCGGGCTTATACAATGCTCTTGCTGTACAATCTGCATGTAGGTACAAGTATACTTGAAAGTGTATGTTTAAAGTCCTAAAAGCTGAAGCAATGGTAGGAAGAAATAAAACAAATCACCAAGCACAGAGACTGCAGGATAAATAACATGGTTATTAGTATAAAAAATGGGAAACATGCCACACTATCCAGTAGTGAGGTCTGCAAGCATACAATGGTGCTCTCTCGTATATTTCTGGTCATATTTTTAGGCCAACGTGTAATGAAAAAACAAAGTAATATAATTAAAAAATAAAAGCATTCTGACATGAATATTGCTAGTGCTTTATTAACCAATATAATATTAAGTTTCCAATGCACACAGCAAAAATAAATTAATACCAACATCAAGGAGTCTAAGAGCTAACAGGTTCCTCTCAATTTAGCAGTCTTACTGGAAACTAAATTTGTCATCATTTATTATTAATGATGTTAAAAAAAAACAGTGCCCTGGCATAAACAAAACCTGACAACCTGTCAAGATTATTGACCACAAAGTGCAAAGGGATCGTGAACCTGCTGTTCAGGGCTAGTTTCAAGGTTATTTAATGGCGGTTGCATGTATGATGATGACGACTATGTCTGGATTAAACTTTACGTTTATTGACTTCACCTTAATTTAACATTAGACATGTCAAATTACAGTTTCCATTCAAGTTTCCACACTGTACGAGATGATTTATAAACCGATTTTGATGGTTTTAAGATGTTTGTACACGTGTGTTCGGCGGTTTTCAGAAGTTCCTGCGGTTCTTACTGTTCTCTCTCAGAGATAAACAGCAGTGTGTTCTGCATGTTAATGAAGTTCATTCAGGTCTGCTCAGCCACAGCGGAGACTCAGCCAAACGGTCCACGCGGTATGTAGTGTACTGTGAGCCATGGCGGACATGTAGCAGCTCCCTGCGTCAGCCCTGCCCGCACCCACATCAGCACTTTGCGTGAATAAAGTTCAGTAGCCAATCCGGTAAAAAGCAGCATGCCTCCATCCGCCCTCTCACACACTCAGATACAACAATGAAGTGAAAGACACTTAAAAACAAAAGTATTTACACCCTGTAAGTGGAAATGCCTGTAAAAATCTTAATGTACATTGTACTTATTTTAAATTTTCCATGTTATTTCTGAATCACACCTTTCTGCTTTGAAAACATACATGCCTTGTCTCTCTCAAGTGGCACTGTATTGCTTAAATACAGCTCAGAAACCTAAAGTGGGGGGGGAGCTTGACTTACACTACCATTTTTTTTTTTAACTCAAATCCAGATGGCTTTGTTGTACAGTTGTGCCATCATTCTTTTGTGATGTTAACATAAAAAAAGGAAAAAAATGTTAAGTGTATACCCAATAGAATAAAAACTGGCACAGACAAGTGACCCCCTTCAAACTGAATGAAGCTTAGCAAAGTGCTTATTTAAAGTAGTGCATGTGGATGCTACTTTAATTCAGTGAAGCTTCTGGAAACTTCTGACGGTATACATAACACAACCTTAAAAACCAGACATAAGAACAGTACCATTTTTCTTACACAAACCACTCAGTGCCTCAATACAGGTTCATCCAACACAATCCCTGTAACATCACATACGGCGTTTAAAAAGTTTCAGCAAACCCCTAAGGGTGAGTCATTACCCCTGTAAGAGAGTTGCCTTTTTATTTATTGATTTATACATGGTTCATACTGGTGTTAGGGTACCCCTCCCACTCATTACTTGAAAGAGGTTAAAGGTCAGGGAAGCGACTAGGGTCCTCTTTGTAGTCGTTGGGGATGTTGAAAATGGATTCTTCAAAGTCATCGTACCGAAACTCCTGAAATGTTACGGTTGCTGTGATGGTTGGAAACACAGGGATGTCTGGATAGAAGGAACACAGGATGATTTCAGCATTAAACATGATACTGGGCATTCCTTTATAATGTGGGTTTGCAACACACGCGCACACACATTATATAAGGTAGATTATGAAATCTGCACAATGAAAAGTGTCACCCACAATGTTTCACTTTAAGGAGTAGACCACCATAATAACATCATTCTGTCATGCTTAGCTGGTCATTTTAACTACACAAAAGCAATATCTTGTATGAGAAAACATCTCTACTGAACAAAATATGTGATATGCTGACAGGGCATCTCGTAAACGTGACGATGAGGAAGGTCCATTACTCTCACAGTGGTGTTGTGAGACGGCATGATAGTATATGAGGTATCATCATTCTCAACAAGATGGGAGAAGTAAATTAAAGGGCTATTCTGATACATGACAAAGGCATTCATCACAACTATGTCTCCTATCAAAAGTATGACTAACGAAGAAGCCCATTTATGGTCTTAGCCTTCTCAGCTTAGCAGGCCTTGTAGCTAACCTGTTGTTCCTTTACAGATTCTCCAGCAGTGTCACAGCTTGCTATATAAAACCCCAGGTATTATTATACCGACTGGCCAGTTTGGTGCTGTCTCCTGTAAGAATCTGGACTCTTTGTTAGCTACTTTTGACAGCAGTTATTGTTCTTCTTGTTATGTTTGAAGCAAATTCCACCAAATTTGAAAATATAGTTTTTAAATAATTTCTTTTATAAAAATGTTTCAGTTATTAAGCAGTAAATAAACAGGTATAATTTTCCATGTCAAGTGTGACTAATACATACGGATTTATATTTTGTGAAGAATGAACTGGTTCTAGTTTTAGGCAATAGTATATAAATATTTTAAATAAGCAATACTCAAAACAAGGACACATGTGACTCATCCTCATGCATTAACAAAGAGTTAGAAATAAAGAACCTACCTAGTTTGACTGGAAATCCAGGAGGGAGTTTCATTTGGACAAATTCTCTGAGTTTGTTAAAGTGCTTAAAGGGAGCGATGACCTCTAATACATTCAGTAACCTGAAGAATAAACACACAAACATAAGTCAGCTGTGTAAACTGAATTTTTCTGGGTTCTGTCAAACTTTAAACTACAAATGAAGCCGTTTCAGTAATCAGTATGAGCAGTTCAGAATAGAGAGCATGAATCCTCACATTCCTAACAAACAGCTACCTTCCACGTTCATTTCTGCAAGATGTAAATATGTCATTAATACATAGTATAAGCCTGCTTCCCTTAACTAGAATGCTCACAATTTTGCTTATCATGCACAAAAAGTTACAGCCTTCCATAGTGCATATCAGCATTGCTCATTCTCCCTACTGTGCTGTGAGCTTTATGTTACTGATAATGTTGATTGATTCCACCTGAATGCATTTTTCTTTGCATGTCTCCACTTGTGTTTGTATCACACTTTGGGAAGGTAAAGTGCTGTAAACATGCACAAGCCTGATGGGTTGGAGATATTCAAGAGAAATAAAACCAACGTCAGACAGTGTTTGGTAGTAGCTGTAGGATTTGTATTAAAGGTAGTGAAACAAAAGGAGCAGATGAATGAATGGGCTTCTCAACCAAAAGGTTGTTGGTTCAAACCCCACTGAGTAATCATATCACCATTGGGCCCTTGAGCAAGGTTATTAACTCTAACTACTGTAGAGATGCCATAAAAATAGTTTGTCCTGCACTTTGACCTCAAGCTAAAAAATACGATGTATCAAAATGCAATCTTCTTGCTGCTTACAGTTCAGGTACTGGCTAAATGAAAGTTCTTTTTGTTGGCAGCTTATTTTAAGTTTCCAGGTTATGAGAAACATTATAAAGAATAATTCATGTCCATAACCCCAGGTGAGCTTGGAGCTTGCCCCAGGAAGCAGACATCATGAGACAGAGCACTAGTGAAGGGCATGCACTCACACAAAGATAAAAAGAAACCCCTTAGAGAGACCACAGCCCTTTTGAACACAGCCCAACACTGTTGAAAATATCCTAATGTCACAAAAACACACAATGAGGGCAGGGGTCAAACCCCCATTTCTGTAGTGTCCAACTCAAAAAACTACCAAAGAAGCCCTTCATTGTATTTAAACAAACAGAGGTGGGGAGGATTGAGGTTTGGCAGTTACAAACGATACGTTACATAACAATTACTTGATGCTGTCACGCTATTTCGGACAAGTGAGACTTGTTTAGTGAGGAATCAAAGGAGAAGCACTTACGACTCAATACCGAGGGGGAAATCTTGGCTCATAGCCACGGTGGCTTTGAAGTTCTTCTTGCTTTCTTTGCAGACCAACTCTCTGCCCAGATGGGGAGCCCTTCACACATACCCAGCAAAAGTCATGGCGTGTAAGGCAGGCATCAATGGTATGGCCAAGATTAAAGATTGCAATAAAAAATGTCATAAGGATCTCAAGGAAAAAGCTTTTCTGGTTGAATCATGACATGGGCTGGTCTATCTCTGAGATCCTGTTGGGGTATGGTTATAAATGTATCACTAGCACTGATAACTATCTATTAGCTAATTCTGTGAAGGATATTTGTTTGTCTTAAGTAACTGCTTGCACTCTTGGTAGCACACACTGACGAAGGTTGGAATGTACTACATCTATGGTGGATCTATAATAAAAAATAATGTCAGTGTTAAGAAGTACTCTATCAAATGTCTCTTCCATATCTTCAACTACATCAATGGTTAAGAGGAGGCCAATATGTTAGTATGCTGATGCTAAATGCATGTCTAAATTTCTAAAATGAAAAGCCCTGAGGGGACACCTGAGGATTTCATACAAGCCTATAAAATACCAGCAGCTGGAATTCAAGACATGTAAGCCGTACTAAAGTGAGGGACTGGCAGCTGTCTTTTCAACCAGTCCCAAATCACCCATTGGCCCAGCTCAGCAGCGTTCCTATCGAGAAGGTTATGCTCAAGTCTGTGAATGCTGAACAGGTAAAATCCCCCGAAAGAGTACGTACTTTCCATTCTCTGCGTTGATGTACTCCTCCCATGAGATGGTGGTGGGTGATGGGGCAGTCAGGGACTGTCTTCTTGCCGGCTGACGTAAGATGAAAGAAAAGACATCAGCACATGGAGGCTGGAAAAATGCTTCAAAAACGAGTCAGTCACACCTAAGAGCACTGAAGTACACATACCACTGAAATACACACAAACACCCATTTATATAAAGGGTCATCTAACCCTATCCCTTGTTCAGAAATGAGGGGCTACTTATGTACTGGTATCAGTTTTTATTTTTTGTTTTCATGCCCTTTTCGCTCCTGAGGAAAGGCAGGCCAAAGCAGATGGCATTTACAGGGCCTGCATCCTTAGCAGTGACTACGTCTCCCATGTTTATCTCCTGGATCCTATTGTTCAAAAATTTTAAACTGGATCGGAATGATCTCATTTAGAAATCCCATGTTTTGTTATCCTGGATCAGGTTACCTTTGTGCTGGTTTTTCAAAGGAACATTGGATTGGATCACCCTGATTGCGATACAGATTTTTCAGGATTACCAAATCTCGATTAGGAGTGTTCTAAATGGTATGACATATCACAATGTACGCTACTAGTTATGTAAAGATTAATTGGCAGAACAGCCAGTATGGGGTCACTTTAAGTGCTTTTATTTGAAGAGACAGAAAACAGCACAATAAAATAACAAACACCCCCTTCTATCTTCAATTTCTTTAAAACTGTCAAACCTTCCATCTGGCACACATAAAATAAATATTAACAAACAAATATTAATTTTCCACAAACATATTGTGGATATTTTGAGCATGCTTTTTAAATCATAAAGACAAAATTCCCAATAGTTAACAAAATAAAGAACTTTTGGAGTTCATTTGTGGAGAGACTTTTTGGATGCAATTGTTAGAAACTACTTTTGAATCTGTTGATTGTGACATTGTAATTAAACATACAGTGATGAATGACAGTTCAAATTAAATATATTATTTTTGTTTGATATTAACAGTTTGTGGGGACATTTTTTTGTACTGTACTGTAGTGAACAGCTTAATAGTTAGTGTAATGCCTACTTTATTTGCTTCACCACTGTAGCAATTAAACAAATCAAGCACAGAATATAAGTAAATGTATATACCGTATTTTCCGCACTATAAGGTGCACCTAAAAGCCTTCAATTTTCTCAAAAGCCGACAGTGCGCCTTCTAATCCGGTGCGCCTTATATATGGATCAATATTGAGCCGGAACAGGTCTCGCAACTACGGGAAGCAGCCGCCGACTCCATTTTCTCCCATAGAAGAAGTAGTGCGCGGTGCATGCTGGGATATATGACTGCGCGAAGCCTGCATTTTCATTTCCATTTGTGACAAGACAGAGCCAGGCATGTTGGATGCCATATTTGCCCAACTGTTCAATTTGGACACTGAAGAAGAAGAAGAATTCGAGGGATTCGTTGATGAGGAATGAACTGATAAAGTGAAATTTACGTGTTTCTTTTG
>JABFEA020000036.1:23599704-23610773 GCA_019775915.2 Cyphomyrus plagiostoma
CCCCCCCCCCCCCCCCCCCCCCCCCCCCCCCCCCCCCCCCCCCCCCCCCCCCCCCCCCCCCCCCCCCCCCATAGAGGAACTAGAGATGTCAACCATAGGGCTGAGAAATTAAGTAACAGAAAGCAGAATTTTGACCTTTGAGAAACAAAATGACCTCCCATCTCTTGTTGGATTTTTCACGATAGTCAGTCAGAGAGACACGCATATGAAAAGTCATAAAAAGGTTAGCAAACACTAACTGTAGCTCGATGCTACCTTACAACGATGGGAAACGTAATATTGCAGCTGAGTGATATATATTTTAATGTAGTTCGAATAGGCATGACATCTGAAGATGGCTGGGATGTTAAGCCCGGTATTTCTGTTAACTCCTCGGGTTTCACAGGGTTATTCATAGTGATCATGTGATGGACTACAGTCACCATCCCAAAGGCCATCACGATCTCTACCAATATTACATACCATACAATCATTTAATTTTAGCATTTCTTAAGCAAGGACATGGTGTGTCTCTCTTCAGATAGTTTGAACTCAGCAAAAATCAAATATTTAATCCACAGAGAAACTCACCCCAGCTTTGAAAATCCCAGTGAAGTTCCAAGTAGAAGTCTCCGAGCTAAAAAGAAGAAACCAATATGTAACAACCAAAAACTTTGAAAATTTTTAAATTTAGATATTTTAAAGATCTATGCAAAAAATACTTGGCTCAATGCCTGTGCACTGATGCATCTAACTTAAGTAACAGAACATGATTTGACAATTATCACTTATAATCTGATGTTTCGAGACACAGCATGTCACCCAATGGCCGTGTCTACAGCGGGTCCAGCATGCCACCGATTGGCCATGTCTACAGCGGGTCCAGCATGTCACCGATTGGCCGTGTCTACAGCGGGTCCAGCATGCCAACGATTGGCCGTGTCTACAGCGGGTCCAGCATGTCACCCAATGGCCATGTCTACAGCGGGTCCAGCATGTCACCCAATGGCCATGTCTACGGCGGGTCCAGCATGTCACCCAATGGCCATGTCTACAGCGGGTCCAGCATGTCACCCCATGGCCATGTCTACAGCAGGTCCAGCATGTCACCCAATGACCATGTCTACAGCGGGTCCAGCATGTCACCCAATGGCCATGTCTACAGCGGGTCCAGCATGTCACCCCATGGCCATGTCTACGGCGGGTCCAGCATGTCACCCAATGGCCATGTCTACAGCGAGTCCGGATCAGTGCACCTGGCTTCATTTTCACAGCCTGATACACCAGCAGCACCTCACCGGTTATTTGAGACATTTCAACACTTCTGTTCTATTTTAATAAGCCCACTGAGCGTTACAGGAAAAACTGTCAGACTTCCTGTGCTGTCTTGTCATAGATAAACATTTCATACCATCAGGTGGATAGATGGACAGATGGATGGATCTACTCCAGGATGGCAGCTGAATCCCACCTATTCACCTCTTACAATGGGGAGTTTTACCTCTTTAAGAGCTTTCAGGAGCCGTGGTCTCTTGTCCTCCACACTCTCCCTGGATTGTTGCTTCAGTTTCCTTAGCAATGCTGTGACTGAGACACAGAAAGAAACACGTAAGCCTTGGATCTCCGGCAGAATCCTAGGTGCTTTGAAAGCATGTATTTGACAGAGTTATATTTTAAAACTGAAGGGATACTCAGTCTTTTTTGTTAAAGGCCATAAAAACAACAGTGTTAAGCACTTTTTATCAGCATTATTCAACGAATCACTCTGAAATTAAACAAAACACAGCATAAAGCCAGCTGGATGTTCAAACTATGAATGATGGGGAAACGTGGCCACCTGGGCACATTATCAAAGGAAATGGGTCCTTTCTGCTTCCAAAGCATAAATCACAGCAGACAGAGCTGGAAGTGACACCTGCTGCTGGAGGAATTTCAGCTCATGGAGACGGAATTGCATCATATTCCCTAATATATTCACGTTTCAAGTTCAGTCTGAAGTGACAATGAACTGTAGAGGAATTTAAAAGGGCCAGAAATCGACTTTTTGTCATTGGTTTATTGGTGAAACAGCTGAATTATACAAAACCACAAAACACAGCCCTCATATCTAAGACTAATTCCATAAACTGGGTCAAATTCTAGTGCAGAGAGAAAGCCAGAACCATGCAGGGATGCCTATGGAGATTCACCAGGGCCGCAGCACAAAAACAAACAAACAAAGACACTCCAGATGATGTCAGTGGGGGTTTATCTCAGGGTGCAGACTTAGAAGGGTTGGAACCGCCCAGGCAGAGGAGGTGCCCGTGCCCGTGCCCGTGCTGACAGGGCACTCGTGGAGGAGCGCACTGGGACGCTTCAACTGGCGTTAAAATGCTGTTTAGTGGCAACCGGATGTAGTGGAAATTAGGCTTCGGTGGCGTGCCTGGAGTGAGCAGCGGCTGCGTTTCAGCACGGCCCCAGAGTCAGCGAGAGAGACAGTGCAGCGGCGGGAGTGAGGGAGTGGCAGGACCACGCAGGCGGTCTGTGGGGCAGTGCTGTTTAATGAGGCTCTGTCAGACGGTGTTGTGCCAGCATGGAGATGACAGTGTGATTCTACAGTGACTGGAAGACTGACCTCCTGCTGATAATACATCCCTGGGAGGTGAAAGCATCCACCAAACAGCATTTTAATTAAGGCCAAACCATGCTTTACACTGGGCTGCAGGCATCATATTTATTTTTATCAGCTATGCTGGTACTTAGTATGGAAGTAAATTAATGACAAAAGTCATTGATGGAAAAAAAAACACGTTGAATTACATTTATCGAATAAAAAGAGTTTATTTGATGAATTCGAATTTATTCGATACTTTGGTGACATGGTGAGGTCACTTCGAAACAATTCTTATTGGCTGCCTACCAGCACAGTACAGGGCAAACTGAACATTTAGGACCATGGTCTGCAAATATCAATAAATAAAAATTCATTATTCAATTATAAACTAATGCAGGATAACTTGGGTTTATTTCTAGAAACAGAAGAAAGATACGCAGCTTGATAGTAAGGAAATTAATTGAAATGGGCTATCCACATTTTTTCAGTTCTGATCCGATTGCAATACACAACTGCCGATACCCATACAGATTCCGATACTAGAGCTCTTTTTACATTGTTATACTTCATATATCATTTTTTTAAGCTAGTAAATACAGATGGAAAAAATGTATGACAAAAAAAATATTTAATTAGGCTACTACAAACATACATAACGTACTATTCCACCTCATTTGTTTTAAGCGTTTTTGAGGCATTTGCAGTTCAATATGAATATCTTCAAAGCAGGTATACACAAGCAGCGAATGCTTAAAATTTTAACACAGTTATTCTCCCATTGGCGTCAGTGCAGTTACACTTTTGTTGTGATGGCAGCCCCTCTTGTATCACAAGCTGCAGCGAATTCGCAAAAAAGTCCAATTAAGTTCCCACTCCCAAATCATCCATTGCTTTGTTTTGTCTCGCAGTTGCGTGCGCTTTGTTAAATGGGATTGTCCATTAAATGCTATTCCAACCTCAAAATTTATTTTACATAGATTGCAAATCGCTGTGCTACTGGTTTCTGTATAATACTCTCAGATCGTCACGTGTCATCTTACCTTATTCATACTGCGAAGGGTATGCACATGATGCCACAGCAGGTAAAGTCACTGTACTCCAGTGCTTGAAGTGGGCCGGAACGCACTTCCGGAACTTCTGTATCCTAAAGACTTGATTTTTTTTTTTCACCGCACAAATGTCAAATGTCGGAAAATTAGATTTCCTGCACTTATTTTTTCCCACTTCAAGCACTGCTGTACTCACACCCACTGAGTAGCTTAAGAGACTGAGGGGCAGCGATTTGAATGCCACAAAAAGAACACATGTAAAATGGGAAAGAGCTGTCATGCGATTGATTGCCAAAAACTGGTCACGCATGGCCGATACCCGATCCATCAAATAGGTCTGGATCCGAATATCGGTATCGGTGTATTTATAGAAGTTAATAAATTAATCAATTAATTAATTGATTATAACTTCCAGTCAATATATCACAGGGGTACCCTAATTATCATTTTAGGAAAGATTCCTGGGGGAATCCCCAATTATTATTTTACATGTTGTTTCCATATCACAAAACTGAAACTCGTGCCAGTTTCTAAAACCTTTGTGCTTGGAATAGTTACTGACCAGCAGGTACCAGAAAAATAATACGATGGCCAATAAAATAAGTACTGGAACCATTTTAGTCCAACATATACAGTCTCTCTGGGATTTCACAATATTGTGATTGCAGAAATTAACACAAAATCAAGCAAATGCTACATTACTTGCGTGACCATGCAAATTTTCAAAGTAACCATAGATTTCCCTACAACAAATGGCCAAATCAATGTACCCACTTGCATCTGGATCAAGACACACCATTATAGTGAGCATTCATGTTTCTCATGCTAGGCTGTGCTGCTGGCAACATAGTAAACACATTCAATTTGCCAACAAAAATTACTGTGAAAGTGAAGGCGAACTTTGTATACTGTTAAGTTGAGGCATTGTAAAGTGCACTGATATACATAGTCTACATAAAACAAATATAGGGCACTTCAGAAATCAAACATTTTGTTCTAGTAATGTATTGGACTGATATTTTTGCTGCTAATGTTGAATTGAGTTTATTTTACTAAGACTTCACTAATCGGAACCAAGAGACAGTATTTTCTTGTGCATGTATAAGGATGGAATAGTATTAAGGCCCAAAGTATAGGCCAAAGTGAGTAACTGTCACCACAGAAAACATTCTTTTCTAAACTGCCTGAAACGCCTTGTTAAAAATTCAGCCTTTACTTTGGTGACATGGTGAGGTCACCTCGAAACAATTCTTATTGGCTGCCTACCTGCACGGTACAGGGCAAGCTGACTAATGTGGCAAAATGACCAATCAGAGCACACTGGACTCATTGCGGGTGAGTTTAATGCCTTGTCCACATGTACACGGATATATTTTAAAACAGCGTTTTTCCTACTCCGTTTAAAAAAAAAAAATCCCCGTCCACACCAACATTGTCTTCTAAAAAATTTCCGTCCACAAAAAAACGCTAAAATGCACTGTCAAAAGCATTTATCTGTACACATGTAAGAAGTCCTGTCTGCTAGGTTAGCACAAGCACTGTTTCGGCTAAGTCCGCCATGGCTCAAACTTGCCTAATATATAGAGCAAACAGCACACGCTCTGACATTAAACAAAGTGGATAACGGCGCACAATCTGATGTTTCGAGCCAAAAACACTGTTTTCCGTGTCTACATGTCGATGCTGACAACGGAGTTTCTTAAAATCTTCACCCTGGCTGGAGTTTTGCAAAAGCTCCGTTTTCAGTGACCTGAGACGCCGTTTACGTGTGGACAAAAGCCCAAGACGTATCGAAAAAGGTACGTTTTAAAATATACCTGTGTACGTGTGGACAAGGCATGAATCTCAGAGCGTTTCAGCTAGTTAATTATAGACAGTGTGAACAGAGATGTTCAGTATGAGAAAAAATAATGTATTTTTGCAACATTAAAGCATACATAACTATTCTAGTAGACCCCTAAAATAAAATTATGAAGTGAATATGAGAATTTTATGGCCCCTTCAGCAAAGCATCTGCATTTAGTGTTGTGGCAGCATTGTTTGAGCGTGCAAAGAATATGAGAATATAACGGTCATGTAACTCAAACAAAATCAAGGCCACCACGCAACAGGAAGAAATCCACGGCCAACATGTTTTACAGAAGTCTGCTGCTTTGTTTTATTCAGTAACAACTTCCACAAAAATGAACAGATATTTCTTAAAAAGTGAATTGTGCAATCGTTTGCCAAATTAAATGTAATAAAGAAAATGAATCATAAAAATATCACTTTATATCCCAATTAATTATTTATAGTCAAACAATACACATAAGTCTCCAGTACAAATAATATGAAAGAACAATGCAGGGCTCCAGACAGAAAAAAAACTTCAGGAGCCAAATGCTTTTTAGGAGCCATAATCTTCATCACATTCCAAATGTGAAATAAATAAAAAGTACTTACATGTTACATTTTGTCTGTGCTCTGCCTTTGCTTTCTCCCATCTGACCTGCCTACTATTGCCTTCTCCATAATAACATAATACTAATTGACAGAAATATGCAATATGTAACATGCAATACATAAGTAAGACAGCTGGGCTACTGAACGTGAATTAAACACACAAACACTGAAATATTAAAATTTGCATGTAAAGAACTGTGGAAAACAAAGGAGTGTTGCTTGCTTTGGTTGAAAGATATTACAGCTAGAAACCTAAATATAAAGCTAACTGTACAGCGGTGTCATAGTTGGGGATTAAACCCAAACCGGGCATACGTCCCTGATATTCCTGCTTGGTGATGTATGTGGAGATATGTGGATCTTTACTTAAATATTCTAGAAAGAGCATCCAAGTTTAAACCTTAACTCAACACCACAGTAAAATTAGCTTTATATGCAATTTTCTGGCTGCAATATCTTTAACTGTTTGTAATACTCTTCAAGGTTTGTGCCTGCCCTTTACATTCAATAGACCGGCTATCGTGCTTAAAGTCACTGGTGGTGAATGGACACCGTGCATTTATTAATAAATACCTAAAGAAAACACTTAATATGCAAGTTATGTGGTAGTTTAATGCTTAAAGCACAGCTTACAGGATAAGTCTGTATCGTTTAGGTTTAGACTTCATTTATGGACTAATAAGTATATCTTTTGTCCTTTTAATGGACACAGCGCAGTTGTTATAAGTGAAGGAAAAGTATTGTGGGATCTCGCAAAAGTCCATCCCACCTTTGCGAGAGCCAATTTTTTCCTAACCATCGATTTTTTTCCCTCAATGCCCCTTCCGAGGCTCCACACTCTGAAGAACAGGGTGCCAGATTGCGTGAAGAGTTTCTAACGCGACGATTTGACAAATGCTGCCCATTCTGTCAACACTGCTCTGGATCGATCCACGCTTTAATCTCATGACAATGTAGCAAGATAGGCAGACGTGGGTTAAGAGTGCACATAATTATTTTTTCTTGGATTCTGAGAGGCAGCTGGCATTGACGAATGAAAAAACTAGTTGCAAAAAAAAAAAATCTAGTCGCACTGGCGACCATCTGGAGCCCTGCTTTTGTGCAAATTTTACTGTGTCCAGACTTAGAAAAAATCAGCACTAACCTTACGCACATTGCACTCTGCAGTTGGGTTTTCCACACCATAAAGTACAGTGACTTTATTCCCACACAGCCAGCAGCTCAGATGCACATGTTTCTGAACAGCCAGCACTCACCTGACTTCTGTTTACAATGTGTCACACTAAATCTACAAGAATTACTCCCCTACCCCCGATATCTCACACGCACGCACGCACGCGGGCTGCAATTTACGATTATTCTGATAATCGATTAATCTGCTGATTACATTTTCCGATTAATCGATTCTTAATCCGGGGGGTGGGCACAAAATCCAATTAGATTTCCAGCATTTTTCAATAACCCAAACTGTCTTTCTACACAGGTTGCTTCCAGCAACTCTCATAAAAAATAAATGTATGCTATATTAAGGGTACAGAAAAAGAAAAATTTTGTAGTAGCTGAATCAGTGTCATGACAAAATATTTTTTTATAAAATTCTAACCAGCATGGTGCTTTACATAATGTATTCAGTACTCCAGTTGTTTAATGTAAAAGACTACCGCTGTTGCTACCAAGAATCTTATGAAATAATTCTCTAACGTTATTTAATGTTGATACACATATGTGACGGGGGAGAGCACATGAGTGAGTGTGCCTGCATTTATTACGGACAAAGTAAATATTTATTGCAGAGAAAAAGCCTTTCCCGCATTTTATGCTAAAAATGTGCCGGCTTGCAGTCTCGTGAAACGCCACAGACTTTAGTGACTGATTGGCGCAAATAAGACAATTGGTGAGGAAAAATCCCTGAACAGCAGGCGGCAAATTTTGTTTTAAAACGTGTCCGGTTGTGTGCGCATACTACACTGATGAACTGTAAATAATTATATCTTATATTATTTAGTTGGTTTAATAAAAGGACAAGATATCGACCAGTCCTATAGAAAAGGCAGCTTTAAATGACTTCTGTAGTGATATATAAGCCCCACCCCCCCTAATAAAATGGTAGGGTAAACACTTTGTGGTATATGTAGCCACATTTGATAATATCTGATTATGTTGACATCTTTCCCAGACAACCACGACTTCACCTGTGTTCATGTGCACACAAGTGTGTGTAGGAAGGGGCGGGGCGGGTAATGCGGTCGGCAGTAACGTCACTCGTTGTACTTCAAATGAGAAGTTATCCAATCCAACAGTAAATGGATCATTAATATGCATATTCTCAGAGTTGTGGTCTCTGGTCTCGAAATGAAATCCCAAATCCATGAGAATGAGTACAAATACGTTGAGTAGTATAACATTTGATATTACTATAAATTTCTATCATGAAGAAATGAAGCAGTGGTGTATTGGTAACAAGAAATTTTAATTTTAAACTATATGCAAAGCAGTAAAAACGGTGTGTAACTGTTCATATCTTTAACATTAGTGATCTCAAAAAGGTGAGTAAAAGCTGTTTTGTAAATTTAAAAGGTGCGTAGACAGCGTTTATGTGCATTTACCCTTCACTACACCACTGAATGAAGGATTTGCATTAATTAATATGAATAATTGCATCAAATAATCCAAAAACTCTCTCCGACCTAATCTGAGCTAAATACCGTCAGATACTACCATTTGCAAGGCTCTGCTGTGTCTGCCTCCGCCATTTTTCAAACGTTTTTTGTTTCCAATTCTTCCATAATTTATCACTTAAGCTACTCAAGGCACGGCATTGTTTCTCATCTCCTTTTTCTTTTATGGTGGCATCAAGTTTAATGGTGCTTTTCTGCCACCGTGACTTTGGTTAATTTACTGCTCCCAAATTAGGGGGTAGCCACTGTACTTATGTGTATAATAACATTGACCCAACTAATTGATTATTAAAATAGTTGTCAACTATTGTAATTGTTGATTTTAATCGATTTAATCGATTAGTTGTTGCAGCCCTAACACGGACAATGTCATTATGCCATATAAAAATAAACAGGTCACAAAGACAGTAATTACATACAATTTACATCACAAATGTTGAGAAAAGCTAATGCAAAATCAAGCAACAACAATCCAAAAAAACACTCAGTGAAATCCTGTAGAGGCTGCATACTGTCAGATGACGACTGAAGACTCATTAGCGGCAAGCATAACACTGCAATTATAGCCATTTTTGGCCAGTTGTTTATGTAGGTTAAATCTAAGCTTCCCTCCTCCATTACCCTGACCTTGGTGCTACTGTTGAGATTTACCATTGCTCCTAATCTGCAGGGCTTTGGGGGGGGATCTGCAATTTTAATAAGGATGTGAACAACTCTGTCTGGGTCTTTCCTTAACAAGACTAAGTGTAATATATTAGTACTTAGCAAACACCACATAAGGAATGACAGAACACCACTGCTGGAAACATGGGCAAAGGCATTCATACCACTGAATACTTAATGCCAATTCATTATCGGGCAGCTTATAAAAGAGCGGCTTAACTGTGAGCCCATGCTAAGCCAGCGGGTCAGACAGAACAATCCAGTTTTATACAATAAATCCTTCTTATTTCTAGCCTTAGCTTCTACCTGCTTTTCCATTTTATTATGGTGAAGGGAGCCAGTGATGAGGGAGGAATAAAAGGCAATTCACATAACATTAACACTGACTTCTCCCGAAGCGCTTCCACGGCAGGCCTGCCCAAAAGGCCTGCTTCTTTACAAACGACTGCAGATTGAGTGTCAAACAAACTGGAGCAGCTTCCTCATAAAAACATTTAGTACAGAGAGCTTGGGATCTTGAGCTCTTTTCCCTAAATAATGGGAGTAACAAAATAATCATTGATCATTGTTGATTCAGTGGCATAGCTGCATTTGTTAATCTAGGTGTGGCTACTACTGTTAATAGTTTTATTGGGCAATAAACCTAATCAATGCTGAGTGCAATTCAGTTCCACCCCGCCTACACTCAAGCCAAATAAATCAATGTCTTTGGGGGAAATGGATTGTATTAACAAGATATGATTACAGAAAGCCAGGCAAGGTATGGTCACACTCTCTCTCACTTGCACACTTCACAGGCTATATCACTACACAGATATATAGATACTACATCAAGAAAATTATCACACTGAGGTGCAGAATTGCTTAAGCCAGTAAAATCATCCTCTGGCACTGAAGCCAACAATCAACCTCCCTAGAAATCACCCGACACCCAAGCTTGTTAATGTATTTAAAGTTAGCTTCTATTTCTGCATTTGCTTAGGGTGACACATTTAATATTTGATTTGTGTGATGCTTTTATCCAAAGCAACTTACAGTACATGGAAGGAATGCAATGTGTGTGTGAACCCGGGGATTTGAACACATGACTGTTAGCACACTAGTTGAGTTTCAGGAGGCATGAATCATAAATTATAATGTGAAATATCCCTCTGTATATAATTCATAATAGACTACATTACACATTGAATTAATATCCCATCTGCACATAACACAGTGCTGACAGGTGCTGATTAGAGTCACCTGAGCTTAAACTTCCCCTATACTGTCAAGTCACTTAATCCCTGCATAATGCCCCACATGCTGATCTACTGTCAGTTTTCCCTAAGAGCTAATAACGATCCTGATGACTGAAACACGCCCGTACTCGCTCAATGGTTCCCAAACAGTTACTTAGCATTTGATAGCTCAAAAACCAAGCAGAAGAAAAAGAAACAAACCACGTAAATCTGTAATCTCATGTACAAAAGACATATGTCACCCATAACTCTGATGGACTTAAAAATACTGAACAGCTGCACATAGCAGTTGTGGATAAAAAAAATGCACAAATAACAAATGCTTCATTATCTCTGAAGCCTGTTTTGCACCCCCCACTCCCCCCCCCCCCCCCCCCCCGCCCCACGGAAAGTTAAAAAAAACACAAAGTACACCCCAGGAATGGCG
>JABFEA020000036.1:23622515-23645723 GCA_019775915.2 Cyphomyrus plagiostoma
CGCGATGCCGGCTCAGCATCGTGATGTCTATCGGCCATCGGCGATGGACCATGGCATCGTCTATCGACCCAACCCTAGTAAACAGTCATGACAATTAGAGGTCATCAAGTACTAACAATGTCTAGGCAGTGGACTCAAATCCCAGGGAACGCAAGTAAAATGTAACCCTCCCCTCTACTGTATGTTGCTTGGGATAAAAGAATAAACTAATGTATAATAAGCAGTGGCAGCACAGAGGCACTGTTGCCTCACACTTCTGGGACCAGTGTTCGAGCCTCCACTATGACTACATGTATATGGGGTTTGCATGTTCTCGCCGTGTTGTCGTGGGATTTCCTCTACATACTCTGGTTTGAACTCTGGTTCAAAAACATGCTGAGGTAGGTGTGTGTGCTGGTGTGGGTTGGTAGGTTGGGAAGATTATAAATTACTGCATTATACAGAGAGGGGCCTAAGAGAAGCTGTAAGTGCATAGCCAGTTATTCGTGTTGGTATGCTGCGTGGCCTCTTTCCAGGGGCTGACTAACAATCCGGTGTCACCATATGATGATGCCAGAAATTCTCAGAACAGCTGTTAACATTCACGGTGCTCACAACTGCCGCAAGAACATTACAGGAAATTCACACATGCATCTGTTTGGAATAAAATCGCCAATGTAACACTAGGCTGGACAGTTCTGTCAAAAGCCGACAAATTACACGCAGTATCATTTTCACACTGCACAGAGCCTCAGAGTACAGCAAATGGCACAAGGGCAAACAGCATATCAGAGAAACGGTCGTGTTAAAAGCAGATCAGAAGGGCAGAACGCATTCATGCTAACAAGATGTCTAATCCACTTATTTCCAGACACAAAGTCAGCCTGGTGAGGTTCTAGAAGATGGTGACAGCCGATGACACGTGACAGCTAATCTGTGCCTGTTCACAGTACAGTCATCGACATGCTTGCTGTGATGGGTGCTTACTGAAATGGTTCTCATTTACAGCAAATAAAAAAACACAGTCAAAAACCAATAAATGAGCGGGTTACTTAGCACTGTAATTCAATAAAAGATCAAAGGGTTACAGGTAATATATAAGGCAGGAATAAACACGGGATTCTTGCAGGTTTCAGTAAATTAAATTTAAGACCTTTTTAAGACCTTTTAAGACCATTGTGAGTAAAATTTAAGACCAACACGATGCATTACTAGAAACATTCAAATGATGCCAGAATATTTTGTGTCACTCATATCCTTTGCCAAACATCCACATATCATATGTATTTACAAAGTGCGTTTTAATAAGTTCACATGTGTTTAAAGTATGTATATGGTCTTTCTATATCACGGATGTTCACCTATCGCTGATGGGTCTGGAACGCATCGGGATCCAGACCCATCAGCGATAGGTTAAAATCCACGATATAGAAAGACTATACACAAACTTTTCTTATAGTTTAAGCCTTAAAATATATAATAATCCCCCCTATCGTTACGTTCCAGACCCATCAGTGATAATGAAAACAACTGGTAACAGCTGATAAACATGGGGAATCCATATGGGGTTAACGAGGGGGCGTGGCACACGGGAGGAGCGGACGAGCAGGGCAGGACATACTGCACTTGTAATCAGATTCTCTTAGATTTTCTAAGCATTTTTTATTCAAATAAGTTTTTTTCCATTTCTATTTTGCTTTCTTGTCTTGCTTTAACTGTTTTAACTGTTGTTTTTATAAAGCACATTAAATAACCCTGTGTTTGATAATAAAAACATGTCTTGACGTGCCATAATCAGACCGAGAAACGTTCTCCTCAAGACCACACAAACAATTAAAAACATGCTGGAAACTAAGACATTCATAGGGTAACTCCATGCAAAGCTCTGTAAAAGTAGAAATGTGTATTTTACAGTAAGATAATGTGAGCCAACTGGCTATTAATTGCCTTAACAGAAAAAATTCACTTCAGTCAGAGAAAAAAGTTACTAATGCACTACATCAAAATATTTATACTGCAATAATGTATGACATGAAATAAATAAACTTGTATATCATTCAGTAATACAAATAATAAAACAACATTCCGTTCACATTGGCCTCAAGAACTAAGTTAGCACTTGTTTCCCTTGCACTTCCTGTTGTGGCTGAGTGTGCACCTGATGTCAGTGGCTGAGCGTCCAGATGGCTGAGAGTGCACGTTCTGCAGCCAGACCTTTCTCAAACTGTTTGTTTGCTTAGCTGCGGTCATCATGCAATGGGATTTGTAGTTTTATCACCATGCAGACACTGGTGCAAACCAGAAAACACAACCAACGGATTAGTTCTACAGCGTTTTACTATTTTCTGTGGACAACGCTTCTTGGGAATGAATGAACGGAGGTAAGAATTTTAAGACTTGGGTAAATTAAGACTTTTTAAGACCCCGCCGGAACCCTGAAACAGAAAGTACATTCATTTGATGGTGATATACCAGGCACATAAACTGCCAAACTTAAGCATGAATGACACAACTTTTGTTTAACTAACAATAGACAGCTCTCCCCCAAAGATGCAGAGATGCAGATATGAACAACATGGCTGGCTTTCCTGGAATTTGCCCGAAGTGAGACATCTACTTGAGATAAGTCTGCTTCCGAAAAATCCCCAACGTGGAAACAGTCAAGAATCTTTTTCTTTGCGTTCTAGTGTCATCTGATAATTCTGGTGTGCAAGTAGTATTAAGTTTTACATAAAATATTCTGATTATTACTGTCAGAATATCGTTCTTGTTAATAAATTATGCAAATGGAAAACATAAGCAATGTATAGAGGCAAATGTCCAAGCACTAGTTTTGCAATAGTAATAAATAAGTAATTAAGAATCACTGTTACTGTTGAGTAACCTGGATCATTACCATAGTTACTTCAGAGTAAACTGAACAAAAAAAAGAGTTTCAAAGGACCATTTGTGCAGCCATTTTCTGTCACCCAATTATCCGTTTGCATTAGGCAACGCGCTTCATACTCCGAGGTTCTGGAAACAGCAATATGATCTTCACATAAATGATGGTACTGCTAAAATGCATTGTGGTGTAAGTGCAGTTACTCCAGTATCTGAACAAACTAGTTCATTTGCACACATTGCCAGGAATAAAACATTATAGTAAGTCTCCTGAGACAGCTCATAGCAATTATGTATAACAGTCCTGCAGTTGGTTCACACGCCTGAGTCAGCAGTGACTGTTTCACATACGGGCTTTATTTATAGGTTTATGCAGATCTCACTTACATATAAAAGCAAAACACACTCAGAGGTTTCTCCGTGTCACTCTCATAAACATGTAAAGTGCACCGATGGCAATTAAAGGAACGATCCATCAGCAATCTACTGGAAGCTGCAATAAAACCATTTGGCGCCGAACGACGTCCCTGTGAGATCACATACCAGCGATGCTTCACGCTGAAGCTATGCCGGCAAATTTTTTTTAGTGTGTATAATAAAACTTCACAGTAAGTTTATAACAGAAAAATTACAGCAGCCGAATAACCTTTATTTGCTAGGTCCATCATAATAGGCTTCGGGACCAGAGAACATTCCGGCCGTAGCAAATCCACACCAGAACCAGACAAAAGCCAAGCAAAGATGTATTAAAAGTGGTGTAATAAAAATAATTAAAAAAAAAACTAAAGTCCTAACATATATACATTACTATTACTACAAACCAATCATCATCATCAGGTTTCCTACTTACCTTTATGGCCCATCATGACAGCAAGGTGAAGCGGCGTATTTCCTGAGGCAGAAACAGACAACAAACAATCAGGTAACATGATTATTCATCATCGCTCCCCCATCATTTTACAGGTGTACTTCCCATCAACTACCCCTGATCACATTCATAATTATACAGAGTTACACCTATGCTGCCAGTACCTTATTGGTTGGGCTTTCTGCAGCACTGACCTGTAGCCTGCCCCTGGGACTCTACTGCTGACATTGTTCTGGGATACTCGTGTTAGGACATGATCTGTTCATTTGTTTACCACTTCCTGTAATGCACACCATCTGGTTAAGGCTACGGGCTCCATTAAAACCATAACCAGCTACTTCAAGCCAAGTTTAGAATGACTTTCTGAAGAATAATACTACAGAAATGCAAAGCCTCTCCAAAAGATCTGCATTGAAACAGACAAGGAGGCTGTGTGCCAGCAGTCCTGCAGGTAGTGAGCCTGACATCCTGCCAGAGGCACCTTGTCTTCCTGCATCAGCCTGCCTCCTCTGTAGTGCTTTGTTCCTCTCCTTCTCTAAGTTAGACCTTCACTGGGCGAGGGAAAGGAAATCTATCCATGGAAAATCAAATTCAATTCCAGAAACAAACCGCCTGTGTCATTTCAGCTACACTGACCGATTGGATCACGGAAGGTAAACCAAAGGGCACCTATGAAAGCATGGACCAGGCTCCATGGCAAGACTATGAGGAGGACAAATTATGAAAAATGCTAGACTCAAAAAAAAAAAAAAGATCTGGATCCACCCACTTCCCATAACTGCTTATCTGTCCCTCCATTTGCCATAACGGCGAAGGTAAGAGAGGGATGCGGAGAGCATGGAGCCTGTTCCAGGATGCACTTGGCAGGGGACACTGCAGGGGAATGCCAGTGCAGCGGATTAGCAATAAGGCAATCAATCAGAACTCATTACCTAACACTCCCCTTCCTTTAGCATACAAAAAAGCAGCCATTACTTATTTATTAAACTTTAATTTATCAGGTCTAATGTGGTAGAATAGGTAACAGACGCAGGGTGAAGCTGCGAATCAGCAGCAACGCTTCACTAGTATAGAAATGCCACCCGTGCATGATACCCTGAGAGCAAACGGTGCGTATAAAGGACGGATCGTTAATTATCTACGTCGCAGCCAAGCGCTGTGTCATGCTGTTCTGACCGGTGATGCCACATGTGTCGGCCCCAGCTCATTCCTCCAGCAAGCTTTGCAAGGATCTTTAGATCAGCGATATTCACACGAAAGATGGGGATGTCCAGGGGATGCCACCAGGAACCGAAATCAAAGTAGCTTTTCTAGGGAGACACAGACTGGCATCAAGTGTAAGCTATACATAGCTCATCTATCACCAGCCGTATTCAAATCTATTCTGCCAGTGTTCCATCAACATTTAAACAATAGATAAGAAATGTTGACTTTCTATACGCTTCCTAGTTGAGGACGGCAGCGTAAACTAGTCAAAATACTTACATTATTACGGTTAAAGCATACCTGCTCAGTGCAACAGGAAACCCACTGACCTATACACTTATGCCAGAGATTCTGTCTGTACATGGTGCTATTTTATGGCTATGCTTTTATTTACATGCATAACAAAAGAAGTTGGAAATCAGTTTTCAGCTGCGCACAAAAAAAAAACAGATTTCCTGGTTCTGGAACTTCCACTCTCTGCCTTTCATTCTTAAAACTTCTCAGAATGGGTCGTTCTATACAGACCAGAGGCTCCCGGTCATCGGCGTAGATCTATAGCAGCAAAGTGCCCATTGAGGCAGCCTTAGACTGCTGTGCTGATCTGCCTGTGCCTTCCTACACAAACCACACTACACTAAAAACCTAGATGCTTTAAAAAAAAAAAAAAAAAAAACTCCTCTCTGCAGGACCACAGTGTCCAGTCCTGACTCAACCTGCTCTCATGAAGCTTGAATATGTTAAAGGTCCCACTAATTTAAGAAAAATAAGGTCAAAATATACAGGGTGTTCATGTGCAACAAAAGCAAGGCTCATACTGTTGGACAGTTTGACCAAAAAATCAGATCACAGTATTTTTTTTTTTTTTAAATTGAGGCGGTTTCATAGCAGTTTTTTTCTTTTGAGTTCAAAATGGAGCAGCAATCGTTTATATCAATATGTTTACGAATGTTTTTTAAAAAGTTGTGTTTTTAATAATTATTATAAAAAATCATTTACATGTAGCTTGATAGTATAACCAACATGTTGTATTAGATTATTAATGTATATTCAGCTCAACAGTGACATACTTTATTGATTATAACCATATATTTAAGCTGATAAAAACATGTTTGCTTAACCGGCATGATAAATAGATAATATTAGGGATTTTGCTGTTCTGATATGCCTATAATTGCAGACCTAATTATACTGAACTTAACCCAAACTTTCAAGCAGCAGCCATAAATCGAGTAGTAGCTGCAGAATTGTGCTATAACTGATAGTTATAACTGATAGTAAGGAGCATATATAGTTAACAGGGGTCCCCTCTCAATACGTTATGGAAAGAGAGCCAAAGAGAAAAACACGGAAAATTAAAACCGGTATACCGCTTTGTATTCAAAATGAATTACGATTGAGAAATCAGGGCCAGCCAGTGCCTGAGGCAGTGGGGGTCAAGGCCCAATGCTGACATCACTCTGCTGACCAGATGGTTTCAACCACTGCCTTCCTGATC
Source organism: Cyphomyrus plagiostoma (assembly GCA_019775915.2). Taxonomy (NCBI): domain Eukaryota; kingdom Metazoa; phylum Chordata; class Actinopteri; order Osteoglossiformes; family Mormyridae; genus Cyphomyrus; species Cyphomyrus plagiostoma. The sequence goes on from JABFEA020000036.1 coordinate 23,628,947, forward strand.
TTAACCTCCAGAGCCACAGACTGCCCACCCCCCCACAGCCCACTGCCATTCATCTGTTCACTGTGGTTGGGCGAGACCCCCATGGGTAGTAAACCACCTCAGATTTATTTCAAACATATTTCTACTTCACCTACAGCACCTGCACTCTACTCTATGTTTATCATGTATTTATTAGTTTACTGATTATCTGACGGTATCCTGTGCTAGGAGCCACATTGTAAGGCTGCTGGATAACAAAAATCCCTGTCTGGGAAAAATACATCTTTTCTTCATCCTATTAACAACTGGAAAGGCGAGGCTTTGTGGGGTAAAACCTGACATTTAAACATTATTTTGTTATATAAATATCACACAATTCCATCAGCTGGGAGTGCCAGATTCCTCCTATGGGCAAATTGTATACGCCACCAGCTGCCAAGAAAACATGCATTCAAGAATTGCGTTCATCACAAAGAAAATAAAAGAAAATAAAACTAATGTCAAGCTTCTCGTTTAACAAGTCTGCTCACACAAGGGAACAATGTTATTGCAATCCAATGATGATTGTTTGAGCCAATGGCAAAAGCAGGTATAAAAACTGGCAAATATTAATTCATAAATGAGCCACATAGCTAACCTAAAAGTCCAGGAGTAACTTAACAGAGTAAAATCATTCTTTTTATGAAGATGCTAATTGCGTTTCCTGGCATGATGTGAAACATCAGTTTCCCCATATATGGAATTTCTCATTATTTGCTTCCTAAGCGTTTGCTTTGTACATTGTCTCCAAAATTAAAAATCCCTCACTGACGTAGTGGAAAGTGTTGAGGGTTGATTACCATAATTACATGGCTACACTTCAGATTTTGATGTGCTTGCCGGTTATCAGCCAGAAGATGAAGGATTTGTGTCTGCATCCAGAAGGTCATGAGTTCAAATCCTGCTGAGGGTAAAGTGAATATGTAGCTGTTGGGCCCTTGAGCCCACAGCCTGTATGATTTGGCTGTAGGTGGTCTGTGGGCCAGAGACCTTTGAGAAGCACAAAGATACAACAAACAGGTGTTTCTCATCTATTTATATCAGAAGGTAATTTTATGACACCTATAAAGGTGTTTATTAGGTTTTGTCCAAATATGTCATTATACAGGCAGTCTCCAGGTTTTTATATCAGATATGCTCCCCGAGTCTGCCTTTAGGTTTGTAGGCAAGAACATATTAATAATAAAAATAATACACTGACAAACCGCAGAAGCCACTCAATGTTTCCATGAGTGTCAAAAAGCAATGCATGCATTCGTTATTACTAACCATCGTATTTAACCCAAATTTTATGGCAGTCCATTCATAAGAATGAGTTGTCCAAGTTGGACATGCTCAATAAGGGGACTGTCTGTATACGAATTAATTAATTTGTTAAATAGATATGCAACAATTTCAGCTGCTGTTACTCAACTCAGTGGTAAGTTTATTAGGAACGCCTCCTTGCTAACGTCAACAGCCTGCTGCTACAAACAGTGAACCGCGTGACTGCAGCTGAATATATGCAGCACACAGACAGGATCTCAAGGTTCATTTACCGTTTGGCTGAGCCTTAGAATGGTTTAGATGCCCAATATCGTTCGTGTTATCCCAAAAGGATAGCTGCTAACTATTTTAGCAACTTACAAACTGGAAACTGAATGGGTCCAACTAATAACTATATACGATGTTAAAGAGAATTTTGGGTAATGAACCCTTCAGTGTGTTCCTTTTGGTCACAGCATCTCAGAAACAGCAAACGTTTTGGGAATTTCACACATTACAGTATCTACAGTTTACAGAGAATGGTGCAAAGAATAAAGACAACAAGGGAACGCGATTTCTGTGGCTGAAAATACCTTGTTAAAGAGGAAGACCAGTGGAGAATGGCCAAACTCGTTAAAGCTAACACAAATGAAAAATAATACCTCCGTACCACAGTGATGTATAGAGGCATCTCTGAACGCCCAGCTCATTTACCTTTTAAGTGATTCTGGAGGCAAATGTAAGTCCTACCCACTACTAGATATGTGTACATAATAAGGTGGTCATAGAAACTGAGCCAGCTGACCCATTGCATGATGACTGCTGAACAAGAACAATAATCTGTGTGAGAAAAATAATTACTATAAACAATAACTGTAGTTCTCAGGCAAAATAAGTTGAGAATAAAAATCATTTGTGGAATCTATTAGTATGCGCTTTTTTTGAAGAACTTCATTTACTTTGCTTGCTATGTGTTACTGTCCAAAAAGGAATTTAAATCATTCATTTATTAGAAAAACCAGTTGAAACTGGTCAAAACTGAAGTTTTGATGAGCTGTATTTCAGCAATGCAAATTATAAACACTTCAATTATTTCAGGATCTAGATGGAATGACACAGACACTATTAAACATTGAGGAGTATAAAGACTTTGATAGACAACAGAGATAAATATTGTCAACATATCCTAGACAGCATGATTAATTATTTTGCTCCTGGATTGCCAAGATGTATATAGCAATACATGAGTTTTACTAGCATGCTGGAACGGCCATTGCACAGCCTACCTCGGCTTTATTCTGATGTGATGCATCACCAAAGAAATATATTCCACAATAAAAAATAGCACTAACCTTAGCTTTGTGTTGAGATTTTTAATAGACGGATTTGTCTGTCTGATGTGCAGATGTTGCAACTAAACAAAAAAAAATTAAAAAGCATTGCAGGAAAGAGGTTTGTCAGCAAGCTGGAAATCTGCTGGTCTAATCTAGACAACGAGGAGCTGAATGGGACACGCTGCGGCCCTGCATCTCCAGAGCTGTGGGCTGGAGCCCCGTCTGCATTTTGCATGCCTGGTTTCAATGGTCTCCCCGGGTTGTGCGACTTTCCTCCGGATTCTCTATTTTCATCACACAGACATGCAGTTTGGATAATTAGTGTGTCTGGGGTGGTTCGGCGGGTTAGGAATCTATACCAATGACTGCAAGGTCACTGGTTCGAATCTCGTGGCTAACGGAGCAATCATATTGTTTAGCCATTGAACCATATCCTAAATCCCAAAAACTGCTGAAAATTTGTCTGACCTTGCACTCCAGCCTCAAGCTTTGCTCTCTCATAGGGCAAAACTGGGTGTGAAAACTGAGTAATTTCTATGCAATTATGCTTATGCAATGGTAAATAAAATATCAGTACAGGCTGTCCAAGATCCTGCAATAGACTGTCATCCCATCCAGGGTGTACCTCAGGCTTGTGCCTTGTGTAGCTTGGGACAGAAACCTTGACCAAGATAAGTAGTTAAAGAATGGATAATCTATATGATTACATGAATCACCTTTGAAATCAAATACATACTAGTTCTGGGCGGTATAAAAGGTATACGATATAAATTGAGAGATTTTGATTATACCGCCCTACCGCAGAAATGTCCGCTCCTCGCCCGCAAAAATGACGTAATGAAGTCGCGTCAAATAATAAATAATATATTATTTATATGATTTTTATGAAAAATGTTTATATGATTATTGTTGCTCCAGGCAGCACAGTCCTGCACGGGTCTGATTTTGACAAACAGCACCCGCCCCACCCGTCATACTTAAACCCGTTTCCGAACCGTTATCCGACAGAAATAAAATTAAATTCCGCATCCGATCCGCTATAAATAAATACCGACACCCGACCCGCGCCCGAATGAAAGTCAGTCAGATTAAAAATTAAAAACAAAAGTTTATTGGCACAACAAACATGTGCAACATCAGTTGAAAAGGCATGGCCAAATGTAAATGTTGCTTAATAACAGCCTAATAAGCAAAACAAATGGTAGTAGCCTACCTCCAAACTCAAATAATGTTTGATATTGCCATGCCCACACATAGCCTTACCAGCTTACAATTAAATGTGTTAATAAAACTAATATTATATAAAATGTACATTAGGCTACCCTGCACAGTATTGGATTGTATAGGCTAGCTACATGCACTGTCCATTTTCCTTTGATTACCCGATTGGAATTCCTACGCGAAGGCGAAGACTAGCGTTTGGTGCCGTGCTTTATATTATTGTGTAAAAAATGGATATTGTCCACAGTTGATGGCCTCAGCTGACTACTTCAGCATCCATTTCTAACAACTGGAGGAGATCGCATGCGTTTTTTGAAAATGAAAGTGGAAGAGATTTCCGGAAATGCGCGTGCAGACAAACTGATACGGATTTTACGTTTTATCATCTTGAATGCAGGGGTTTTTGTGTGTCACCAAAATATAGCCCTAGGGTATTTTTTGTTGGCACATGTTGTTTTGAAAACCGCAATTTAGCTCTCCTGCATCCGACCCAACCCATCCTGAAGCCATATCCGACACAGTAGAATATTTTTCACCTGTTTCAACAAAATTTGCGGGTCACCCGTCGGGGACCCAAACCCCTGCAGGACTCTGCCTGGCAGGACCTTTGTGGGAGAGATGGTCATACTAATATACATGGAGTTATGACACTAGTCTAGTTCTGTGTCTTGTTTTCTGCTTACCTATACAATTTACAAAAACAACCTGTGTTTTTAATATAAGATAAAACCAGTGAAGTTACTTTAAATGTTTTCATATTTTTTCTATAATTGCAGATTTGCACAATAAATATTCTACGTTCATGACTACTTTGAAATGTTTTAACAGTTTATTATACAACTTCCTGCTGCAATACCTTTGCTATGAACATGTTACCCTTTCAAAAACAGTTATATTGAAATTTACAGATCAAATCACACACCGCAATATATACCATCTACCGTTTATGGTTAAAATTATACCACAATATGAATTTCATGCCATATCGCACAGCCCAAGCACATACATTTACTACAACACTTCAGGAAGCCAAATGATAACTTAGAAATCAGAAATTGCTTGGTGCCCTATAGATGGTACACAGCATTTATAGCAAGCAAGTACGGTCAATAATGGCATTCTAAAAATGACTGAAAGATAAGGCGTGCCTTCATAGGCCAGTAACAGCAGTGACATACCTGCATTATAGAAAAGTTATGAATTTATGAGAAATTACACATCATAAATCATTCAGAAAGAACGTCACAGATAAACACAAATGGACACTTGTGACTCACAAGCTTAGTGCTAATGCATTACTGGATGCATGATTTTTTGTAAAACTTTCAATTGCTCCTTCTTCACTGGCCCCCATAAAGTATGGATTTCTGTTGATTACTATTATTATAATAAAGGGCAACAATGCTGGACCAAGTTGCCGTTAAGAAAATCTGTCCAGCATATATCACCCCCTCCCAAAAAAAAAAACAAAACGGACACATGCCAGCTTGTCGCTGGGCTGCTTTCACGAATACTAAATCGGTGGGAAATGGGAACACAAGCACACAGACAGACATCCCCTATTTCTTGTGCGGCCAGCTGGAAACGGGCTGAGATTTAAAGTGACTGAACACGTGCGGACTCATGGCGGGCAGCCATCCCGGCACCTAGACATGACACGCGCCTCTTCACATGGGGAGGCTCTTTTCTTCCATGCCGCACAGCTTTACTTTAGTTGCTGGGACAAATGATTGGTTCCTCCAACCCACTACATTTTCTCATATATCTTCTCTAATAATCACCTCCTCTGTCAGGGAATGACAACATACAGAAGTGACAAACGCACATTCACCGTTTCTTTGCAGTCGTGTTTTTATTTCCATATATTGTATAATGCAGGTGAGATCTGGTGACAAGAAAAGACATGTTACATCTAATCCTAATCGTTAACTGGTTTAGTTCACCGCGATCGGACTCTCTGCCGAGTAGATGACTCGCCCCGCAGGCTGATCTGGCGTGTGAGGTGTGACCTACCATGGATGTCTTTTTGGGCGATGCTCTGAGTGCGGATCAGCGACGAAAGGCGGCGCACGTCGCCTCTGAACACGCATTCGTGCACTGGGAAGAACCCGCCGGCGTGGATAACGCTGTTGCGGTTGTTGTCATCGGTAGCAGTTTTCGTGTTGGCGTTGCTCTGCGACTGCAGGCTCTGCTGTTCCGACGGCGATCGCACCAGCTTGTGGTTGCTGAATATCTTGCTGCCTTTGACTTTCGTTCGGCTGGACGTGCTGAAGGCTCCTGCAGCCGCCTCCTCATCCGGATCCAGTAAGTCCCGGTCCTTGGACGGCCTGCTGTCCTTACGCAGCGAGCGGATCTTTTCCCCCGTCATTCCCAAAGCGTGTCTGACGTGCGAAGAGCTCCTGACGATCCTGAGGAGACCGACGCCAAGTGATGAGGCCAGCGGCTATAGGGAATCCGATAACATACAATAAACAAGTCCATGAAACCGCGGCGCCCATCGACTTTAACATATGGTAGTGAGATCTAGTATGTTCCTCCCCACTATATACAACCAGACCCGATGTCTCTCGAGCGACGCCGTGCCCACGTTTACTGCTCGCTCAGGAGCGCATCCTTCGCGTCGCGAAGAGACACGACCGCCATCTTGCGGCCGGAATCTCGCGAGAATTCAGCCTCAAAAGTGCTTTGAGAGGGCAAAAATGTTAATATCGCGAGAATTCCTGAAACGCTACGGCTTTCGGTTACCACTACATGGCCTTTTAAACTTTAAGCTTATAGAATAGCGGGTAAAATCTCTGTTCTTGTAACTGTCTTTTATTTATCATATGTATAGTGTGATAGAAGCAACTGTACATCGAAATGGGTAAAACTCAGGAAATTCACGCACAAAGACACACAGAATAGAAATAAGAGGTAGTGAATAAAGTAAAAAGAATACATATGTACATACATACATCCTTTGGTACCGGCGAACATGATCTACATAATCATAAACAGTATACTCGGGGATTGTATTTAACAGCAGAGATATTCAACTGAGTGCCGTCGGTTTACCAATGATTCAATCATTTACCGGCTAAAAAGCCGCGTTAGTGGAAGAATGTGCAGAAGCCGGATCGTTCGCGGTACGCTGATGCCATCTGCTGGTCTATTAAAAACACACTCTTTGCTGCACGTGCCATTCTGGGCGCGGGTATGTACATGTAGAAAATTTAGGGGCGGTTGACAAAATGGACAGTTTAAACATTTCATAAACACTCCATGAACTATGAAACTGCATGCTCATTTGGCCCCTCTTCCCAATAGCAATAAGGCAGCCATTTGTGACCTTTCCACCAATGTGACCTTTCCATCATTATCGGAGCTTTTGTCATACTGTCCTGATTGTGCATTAAAGATCTAATCTTACATCCGTTAAATCTTTTTTTTCTTCTTTTAAAAAGCTTAGCTAGCATGTGTCAAGAGCTGATACCTGGCAGATTAAATTTTATGCAGACAAATGTAAGGTAATCCATGCAGGGAGCCGAAATATAAAGTACAGATAGATTATGGGTTCCGCTGAAACAAAGCAAGCTGATTATGAGAAAGACCTTTGTGTTTATGTTGATTATGTCTTCCATATCTTACTCTCACCAGTGTGGGGAAGCAATTAAAAAGGCCAATAGGATGTTGGGTTACATCTCTAAGTGTGTGAAGTTTACGTCAAGGGAGGTGATACTAAGATTATACAATTCCTTCGTAAGACCCCACCTAGAATAAGTTTGGTCACCATACCTTAAAAATGACATTGCTGCCTTGAAATGGGTCAGCGTAGGGCTACAAGAATGATTCCTGGTCTTAGGAGAATGTGTTACGAGGAGAGGTTAGTGGAGCTGAATATGTTTAGCCTCGAGCAAAGGAGACTAGGAGGGGACATGATCCAGATATATAAGATTCTAACAGGTCTGGATGCTGTTCAACCAAATACTTCCTTCAATACTGGTTCAAGTACAAGAACTAATGGCCATAGGTGGAACTCAGCAGAACATTTTAAACTGGATATGCATAGCGTGTAGTTAGATTATGGAATAGTCTTCCTGCTAGTGTATTGCAAGCTAAAACCCTCGGTTCCTTTAAATCAGAACTATATAAGATTTTAACAGCTTTAAGCTATTAGTTGAATTCTCTCTAAACAAGCTTGATGGGCCAAATGGCCTCCTCTTGTTTGTGAATTCCTTATCTTTTTATGTTCTTATTGTGTCTAGCTAATATTAGTTTTATCATGGCTGGTGGGAACGTAGATATTTGCAACAAAAAATAAAGAACTTGACTTGTGCCTGTAGCTGCCGGGGCCCCAGACCCCCAGCTACCCTGTATAGGGCAAGTGGATTCAGAAAATGGATGAATGGAATGATAATGGAGAAGATATATTCATGAACAGAGGAGGACATCTGCATTAATAGCCTGGAGAGTTACTCTTAGCCAAAAGAGTTATGGCTACAATGCTTCCAGTGCAAGGCGTGTGGTCACTAGGCATGGACTAAGATAAGGGAGATGCAGCTTATAGTTCCCATAATTGTATGTCAGATTTAAACTAACCATCCTCCCCCAATATTGATCAGTTGTGTTTTGTAGTTTTAAAAACTTGCCAAATTTCATGCCATAAAAAAATGAAACAAAGCTTTTCTGGATGTTCCATGGTTATCAATTTCCAGGTCTTTGAAGAAAACAAAATTCTAGTTCAAATCTATGCCCCCGCCCAATAAAAGGTTGAATGTTGTTCTCACACTGAGAATTGTTGTTCTATTACTGAAACATGGTAACATTAATTGCCTGCCCATAAACATCTGTGCAGTGGGCAGGCCTTCCCTGTGCACAAACAAAAATTAACAGCAATTTACATGGATATAGCATGCTACATTTGTGTAAAATAATGCAACTGCTAATTAGTACATTTTTAATACATTTTAAAGGATGTTGCAACTGTCCACAGTTATGGGGACAGTTAGAACACCTGACTTCTTTTCAAATAGAAATGTTATTATATTTATACATGTTTTAATGTTGTGCGTAATAAATTGACATATGTGGGTTTAACATATAAAAATCAAAACAAATGCAAATCAAGCAAGTAGCACTATGAGAGTGCGTGGCTTTTGGAAGGAAGACACCCCAGAAACACTAATGGTGCTTTTCTACTGCCACCAAGAACCATGGTGGTATAAGGCAGCTGAGTGAAGGTATTTGGGAGCCACTGTAATCCCACATTCACTGGAGTGTGCCGCGGTTGAAACATAGAACACACATTATGTTTTCCACAGCATGACAACTGTATGCTACATTTAAAGACGAATGCTTTCTTATTGTTTGAAAGATTAATTTGTCACACACACGGTCTTATGCAGTACAGTTTTGGCCTAAAGTTTCAAGAATGACATAAGTATTAGTTTTCACAAAGTTTGCTGCATCAGTGTCTGTAGATCTTTTTGTCAGATGTTTCTATGGTATAATGAAGTATAATTACTAGCATGTCATAGGTGTGAAAGGCCTTTATTGACAATAACATTAAGTTCATACAAAGAGTCAATATTTGCAGTGTTGGCCCTTCTGTTTCAAGACCTCTGCAATTCACCCTGGCTACTGTCAGTCAACTTCTGGGCCAAATGCTAACTGATGGCAGCTCATTCTTGCATAATCAATGCACTAACACTAGGTAAGAATTTATGAATTTTTGTTTGTTCACCAACCTATTGAGGATTGACCACAAGATCTAAATGGGATTAAGGTCTGAGGAGTTTCCTAGCCTTGGACCCAAACCGCCTGTTTTGTGCCCCGAGACACTTAGTTTTCACTTGGAAAAGGTATTGTTCGTCACCAAACCCTAATTCAAAAGTCTTCAACTTACTGTGTGTGCAGATGAAATCACACCTGCCTGCTGCCATTTCTGAACAAACTCTGCACTGGTGGTGCCCTGATCCCACAGCGGAATCAACTTCTGGTGCTTGCTGGACTTTCATGGGTTCCCTGAAGCCATCAAAACAATTGAACCTTTCTCTTTGAAGTTCTTGATCTGATAAATGGTTGATTAAGGTACAATCTTACTAGCAGCAATATCTTTGCCTGTGCAGCAATAATGATTGCACGTGTTTCCTTGCAGGTAACCATGGTTTTACACCCTCCTTTTAAAGCACAGGTGTCAAACTCCAGTCCTGGTGAGCCGGGGCCCTGCACATTTTTGGGTTTCCCCTCATTCCCCTCACACACCACATTCAACTCCTTGTGCTAATTACCACACAACTCTTGAGCTGAATCATTTGGGGTGGAACAGGGAAAGAATTAAGCTACACAGGGCTCTGGCCCTCCAGGACTACAGTTTGACACCCCTGTTTTAAAGCATCTAGTCTGCTATTCTAACTCAATCAGAATGATAGAATGATCTCCAGCCTTATCACTCTCACCTGTGTTAACGAGAGTATCTCTAAAAGGATGTCAGCAGGTCCTTTTGTGGCAGGGCTGAAATGCAGCGGAAATGGATTTTTTGGGATTAAGTTAATTTTCATGGCAAAGACTGTCTTTACAATTAATTGCAATTCACCTGATCAGTCTTCATAACATTCTGGGGTATATGCAAATTGACATCATAAAAGGCAGAGGCAGCAGACTTTGTGAAAACCAACACTTGCTTGCATTCTCAAAACTTTTGGCCATGACTATAATGTTCAGTGATAGGAGATATTGCTTAAATTGCAGACTGAACAGGGGATATGCGTATAAGGCACATAAGAATAAAGAGACATAATATTAGACATTGGACAATAGACATCCATATTGTGAATTGAAAATGGCAGTAATGTGGCAGATAATACAAGAAAGAATAGGTATTTACATATGAATTTATTTTTATATCTATGTAATTTATTTGGTTTTCAAATTACTTGTTGAGTAATCGTATTTTCTAAAGACGGGTTTGAGTCTTTACTATTACCGATTTTTATATTAACCTAATACGTTTACGTTACGTGAAGCGTTATTCGGTATCCGTTTATGAAGTAAAACAGGAAGCATTAAAATAAGACAGTCGCGTAAGCAGCTAGCAATATTACGGATTTGACCCCCGCAAAATCTACCGAGCTGGAGCTGTGCTGGACATCTCACGATATTCAGTTCTGGTTGCAGGCCTAGATTAAAGAAAACCTCAATGCTACCGTGAAGAAACGGATACTACAAATTAGTAATAGCCGTAATCCCAGATATCGGACAGAATAGCACTTGGCTTTCCTTCATTTTCTGTCGCACGACGAGCCTGGGGGGTTTTACTATTGACTTATTACTAAGGCCGTTTGCTTTTCTGAAACAGACTATTTGTCTCCTGTAGTTGCATCAGACAGCGACCTAGACAGCTAGCAACTTCTCGTAGGCGAGTGAGAGCAAACCGGGGTCGTGAGGTCTTGTTACACCCTGTCACCAAGCCAATAGGAAACGTGGCTTCATTATCCGAAGATTTTGATTGGTCGAACCCGGCTTGCTTTCACCCATTTATATTTCCTATGTAAAAGTAATTTCCTGATTTATTTTCCCGGAAAGTACCGACAGTCGGTGATCCTCGGATATCAGACACGACCACTACGTTGACGTTATGGATTCCAATAGACAGGCTGATTGTTCAAACGGCTTTCAGGAGCTATTTAAATCCTTCGCGACAGATGCCATCCATGTGGGTCAGGAGCCGGAGCAGTGGAAGTCGATGGCCGTGGTGCCCCCCATATCGCTTTCCACCACATTTAAACAGCACGGACCCGGAGACCATGCGGTGAGTAGCATCACTGAAAGCACTTTGCCATCTTCTCGTGCTGTGTAGGATAGACTGGGAAAAAGGTGGATCGATTGTTATTTCTGTTTGGTTTTGGGGCCATACATCCCTGCTTTTCAACAGCTGGCCAGCTCTATCCAGCAAAGCTGTGCCGCCAAAGCAGCGCCAGTTATTCTATGAAGATAAAGAAAAGGTTGTCAGCCTTGATTGCTGCATGCCGGTAATATTTATCAGCATTAAGAATACGTTATAGTGCGTATTATTGTTTGTAATGTGCTGTCTTTATTTTCTTTCATTTAATGTATTCAGTTTTATGTGTAATAATGAATAGTTTACCTCTAAACATTCATAAAGTAATCAATGTGTTTTATAATGAATCTGGATACCAACAATCGCAGACCCGTGGAAATAAACGGATTTTTTAATTATTATTGTTGGTTGCGAAACTTTCCAGTCTGGACTGAACAGTGGCATTATATAACTGGTCGTAACGTGTCAAGTTAACGTTACTCATTATCAGAATACACCTAATAGCATGGTGTGTTCTCCAGGTTACCCATGTACCATGGACTTGGTATAGCGAGGCCGTATCTTCTGTTTATTTTTTTTATTGAAGTTAAAAATTAAATTTAGCCATAATTTGTTACTGCTTTACGTCCAGATTCATAGCTGTTAATACAGCTTAAGACTAAGTCATTGGAAAAGGGAATTTGTTTTAGTTGAAATAATAATACAGTAATATGTGGATTTGTTCTGTAAAGACTATTTTCAAATGAAATGTACATTCTGGAATTAATGAGTATAGGTACAATACAATGTGTTTTTTAAATAATAGTCAATGACATGTACGCTTGTGCAATGGTGTTTATCCTTTTAACAGGGTTTTGAGTACAGTCGAAGTGGAAACCCAACACGGAACTGTCTTGAGAGAGCAGTTGCTGCATTAGATGGTGCAAAGTATTGTGAGTAATTTTAGATACTATGGTGTAACATATAATAATACCATTTCCTGAAATGTGCTGAATCATCCTAAGTAAGGCCTTATACACCTGCTGCCGAGAGTTACTCCTGAAGGGCAGTAACCACACATGAGTGTGATTTCTGATTATATTCTGCAATGTACAGTCCTTAGGAGGTGTAATTCAGCTTGATCAGCTTTTCCTCAGGTCTTTCCTTTGCCTCGGGATTGGCTGCAACGATGACCATCACACACATGCTGAAGGCTAATGATGGCATTGTGTGTATGAATGATGTCTATGGAGGTAGGTCACTGACCAGCCAAACCTGTTCATCCAGATGGGAAATGTCAAGTCATGTGTGAAATTTATCTTCATTGCTATGCTTTTAATAAGTTGGAAGGTAAGTGGGGGGAATTAATATTTATTGATGGCAGAGTATTCATAAAATGCTCATTGTGTTTCTCCAACAGGAACAAACCGATATTTCAGCAGAGTTGCTGCAGAAGTTGGCCTCAGTGTGTCATTCGCTGACTGCACACAGCTTGACATTCTGAGGAATGCTCTCAAGCCAAATACAAAGGTGTGTCCTTTCTTATTGTTTGTGTTCATTCTGATGCTGGATCAAACTGAAGGGACAATTATGATTTAGTTGTACATCGCCCTTCACTTGTATTAATCACTATGGTAGCTAAGTAAGATTATGATTGTTAATAGGGGTGTAATCAGGACTGTAGCCAGCTATCTTCTCTTGGGTGGAAGAGCCATGCCACATCGTTTTTCAGATGTGGCTTCTTAGGCTGCAGAAAAAGGCTGTAGTGGATGCTGTTTTTATTTATTCTTTATTTTATTTTTATTTAACCTTTTATTTAACCAGGTTTTAACAGATCTCTTCTGCAAGGGAGACCTGGCCAAGGTAGCAGCAGCACAGTGTCAGGAAGGTTCCATTCAGATACAATATCTCTTCTTCCAGGTAGTCCTAGTCCTGATGGTGTTAGGATTAAGGTTAGTATTAGGGTCTGACCAGAATGGTTTCTCACAAGTACAAGCGGAGTCAGATAGCACCACAAGACATGCTAGAACAAATAAATCCAGAACAAGAATGAGCAGGAGCTAAAAAGGATCGCGGCAAATAACAAATAACCAAGCATAATAACATACAAGCCAGGGACTAAACAAAGTATAGGAATTATTAACAAATGTTAAAAGCAGTCACATTGTTTTATGACAACTAATAAAAATATACATAAATGTATCCAGAGTGACTAAAGATTCCAGGTTCTGAGGCTCAATGTTCCGACTTTTTAAAGTAAAGGCTTGGTAACATTTTATGAACTTGAATGGGAGAAATAGAGGAAGAATAAAAACTATTTCCAGTGTCACTTGATGTGGCTACACTGTCTTTATCATCTACTTGGGAGACTTAATATAGTGATTAAGCCAGCATTGATAAAGTGCATATTAAAAGCATCTGCTATGTTATGTTTACACTTGATTTCACCTTGTATTACGTTGAGTATACCAGGAAGAGTTGGGGGTGTCATAGACCCAGATGATGATGAACTAACTTCCAAAATTTACCTGGATCACGGTTATCATTATTAAGTTAAGGTAGTACAATGATACCTTGGTTTGCAAGCATAATTTGTTCTGGAAACGTGCTTGTAATCCAAAGCACTCGTATATCAAAGCAAATTTTCCCATTAGAAATAATGGGAACTTAGATGATTCGTTCCACAACCCAAAAACATTCATATAAAAATGATTAATACAAAATATAAAGTAAAAATACATAAAACAAATTAACCTGCACTTTGAAAAGAGTTGTGGATGGTGTGAGGGAGATGAGAGAGAGAGAGAGAGAGGAGAAGAGGGTTATTTTGTAGGATGACTCACTATACCTAACAGAATCACTGCTATCTGTTGGCTTTTTTGTGTGACTTTAACAAGGAATCTATCCAATGACAGCTGCTTTTGCCTCCTTTTCGATTTCGTGGAAATGTGACATTTCATTATCATTAAACAGATTCATCGCTTGCACTCATTAACTAGGGCCAAGATTTAAAATAATTCTGAGCCAAATCAACATCCGCCATTTCAAATACAAGGTCACTATTGACTATTATACAGATCATACAAAAAGGCTTGTTTATGTAGCCTTGGGTAGTTTGCAGTTTTTAACATATGCAATTGTACGATGGTCACTGACACCATTGCTGGATATTCCAACTGCAGGATATTTATGTGGAGAATGTAAACATGCAAGTTTCTTGAGTTTGAGCAAGATGAAGAGTTAACAAGTTGTGACAGGTTTAGAGAATCACAGATGCCCTTAAGTGAATCTGAGGATGTGCATAGCCAGTCCCAGTTTAGATCGTCGATTTAGATGTGCTTTAGTGGTTAATAATGTCATCTTTTGTCTGATGATAACTTTTGCTTTATTAATCAAATCTACTTCGTTTTCATCCAGAATGTTTTATCAGGGCTTTGAATACTGTAGGTTGTTCTATTTTTATAATAAAAATTGGAATAAATCACTGTATGCATCTCTTTTCAACACATTTGCTTTATTGGACAGGGCTCTACGCAGTGTAAAAATGTATGATCCCAATACAGATTATTTTGCTATCTCAACATTGTTAATCTATGAAACAATTAAAAGAGAAAATGTAATGTTATATAGATCCTAGAATTTCTCGATGGCACAAGCTCCTCTACAAAGAAAATGAAATATGTTGTAGCTGCTCTGGATTGAGACTCCGACAAACCCGATGATGAAAGTGGTGGACATCAAGGCCTGCTCTAAGATTGCTCATGAATACAGTAAGGACATTATCGTGGTGGTGGACAACACCTTCATGTCATCTTACTTTCAGGTGAGCTTCTTGATGTTCAAGTATCATTTCTAGTATTCTGTGGTTATTCTTGTACATTATAATGTTTTCTTTCCGATCTATAAGGCATACTAACTAATGTGGATGTAGAGCAGAGGTAGGTCACCCAGATCCCGGAGTGTTGATATCCAGCAGGTTTTCCATCCTACCTGATGAGTCACTATCTACCTGAGATCAGGTGTGGTTCATCAGAGACCAGGTGGGATGGCAAACCTACTGGATCCCAGCGCTCCAGGATCTGGGCTGCCTACCCCTGCTGTAGAGTTTTTGTCATTTATGTTGGTTTGGTGTTCTCAGCGGCCCCTAGCATTTGGAGTCGATATCTGCATGTACTCTGCCACCAAGTACATGAATGGTAAGTGCGTAATTTCCATAGATTTGTTGCCGGAATATCCCAGATGATTAATGTGGTGCTAAAATTGAGGTACTGGAAATAACCTGCATTGTTTCTTTTTCTTTACATATTGATATTAACAGGCCACAGCGATGTTGTTATGGGGCTTGTGTCGGTAAATCGTGACGACCTGTATGAGCGTCTGAAATATTTGCAAAATGGTAAGCAGTACTGATTGTATGTTTTTGTGTATATACATTCTCTGGGGGGTGCATTCTGTAAGTTTTACATTATTTTAATCGACATAAACACGTATTACGTAATTTATTTATTTTTGACTGAATTGACTGTAACACTGACTTCTAAAAACAATTATGCTAATCCGTTGCATTACTATCCAGACACATTTTTTGCAGCACATCAGCGTTTGCTGATCGCTTTTGTGCTTTCTTATACACTCACAAAGATTACATTGGGTTTCTTTAGTATGAGTTACTCAATGCCCCCCCCCCGTCTTGGCAGCCATTGGCGCTGTCCCTTCCCCCTTCGACTGCTACCTGTGTAACCGTGGGCTGAAGACCCTTCATCTGCGCATGCAGCAGCACTTCAGGAACGCCATGGCAGCAGCCCGGTTCTTGGAGGCCGACCCACGAGTGGAGAAGGTTGTATTTCCAGGTGAGCAAACGTCGGAACCAGTAGCCGGAGGCTCCGGACTGGCTCTGCTGCTTTGGCGGGTCTGATTTACTTGGGCCAATTCCACTCCACAGGGCTGCCTTCCCACCCCCAGCACGAGCTGATGAAGAAGCAATGCACCGGCTGCCCCGGCATGATCACCTTCTACATCAAGGGCACCTTGGAGCACGCCACCACCTTCCTCCGCAACCTCAAGGTGCTTGTAGCAGGAGAGCGTTACTATGCTACTATGCGTTACTGTGTGTGTGTGTGTATGTGTGTATATGTATGTGTGTGTTTACGTGGCAGCCCAG
>JABFEA020000036.1:23645906-23689773 GCA_019775915.2 Cyphomyrus plagiostoma
ATATACACATACACACACACACACACACACGTATATGGAAAAACTACTGTACTGGAGTAAGACAAATTTACAACCGAGATAAGGTCTTCAAAGTCAAGAGATGCAACCGATTACGTTAACATCAGTCTCTAGGTTATTGATTGTTAGAATCCTTATTTTAATTACTTAAATATGCAAAATTATTTGTAGGTTGTTTTTTGTGGGGCTTTTGAATATTCTTTTGCTAATTTAGTTTGCTTAATCTGTGTGTTTATTTAATTTTTAGCTGTTTTCCCTCGCTGAGAGTCTTGGAGGATACGAAAGCCTGGCAGAGCACCCGTAAGTTTGCCGTCAAGCACAGCACATGTCTTATATTTAAACTATTTCTGGGACGTCTGTTCCCATTAAACTATTTATTTGCATCTAAAAGAGTGGAGGTCCATTTACATGTCATATTCAACAAATGATTTAGTGTCACTCCTATTACCCAAACCTTAGTACAGGTGTAGCAGCGACAGCGTGTTCAGTGAAAGTAAAGGGCAGGTGGGGAAACAGTTTTCTCGGTTTATAGTTGGTGATTTTCTCCCAAAACAGTAATTGTGTTGTTTCATCATTTTGTTGTTCCATCAAACCATATTAGTTACAGCCCCTGGTCTTTTGTGTCAAATAGCCTTTGTGATGATCTGTATCACAAAAAAAATCCAGCCAGCAGCTTGGTTCCTATATGAAAACAATATTTTATGGCATGACTGGACTAACAATCAAAGTGAAGTATAAGCATGAGTATGTAACCGTAAGATAAGGGGCCCATGTACCTTACCAGCAGAGGCTGTGAGCAGAGAGAAATGATTTCTCAGGGCAGATATGGGACCCACTGAGCGCAGTCAGATTGCTGCATAACTCAGGGACACAACTCATTAACTTAGGCTCATGTGCTTTGTATGACACCTGGGCCTGATTTACAACAAGGTGAAGCACCATAACCTCCCAACCTAGGCTGGGGTGGAATGGGAAGAGAGCCAGTCAAAACAAGGGGGGAAAATGGCCCACTGTTTTTCAGGGCTCCAGCTGCACAAGACAGGGAGTACCAAGCTGAAGACACCACTAAGACGCTTTCTTGTAGCACTGCTTTTAAGGCACTACAGAATTATACCCAGCAGAGAGAATGCATTCCAGCTGCGTTAACGAACATTCCTTAGTCTTCACAAATTTATTCCACGTTCTTTGTATATCAGTGCTATGGAACTGCAAGGTCTACAGTAACCGTTCATTTAGTTCAAAGCTCAGTTAATTATTAATTCATCATTGGTACACATTAATCAGTTAAGTTCTGCAGAACATTGATTACATCTAAAGAAAATTATTATGGTGTTGGTATTAGCATAGTTTGAAATAAAGTGTTTGTCCTTTGAGTGGGAATAGATAATGGAAAAATATTAATGAAATGTAGAAAGGAAGATTTTAAGTAAAATGTAGTTGTCATGCATAGGACTTCTGATTTGCAAATGATTGGTGAAAGCAAGACATTGAGAACTGTAGTACCATGAATGGCCACATGAGGGCCCACATCCAAAGACCTTCTATAAATGCTTGTGCCCTAATAGGGTCATGTTAAGTCTGGAGCCTATTGCAGAATGGGACACTTGATGAGATGTCAGCTCATTGTAGGTCATGAATTGCCATAGGTGATCATACAATAAAGCCAATTCAGTGACACCTGTTCAGCAAATTACTTATTTTTTAATTGTGGGAGGAAACATGGCCGAACTCTGGGAGTATGCAAACAGAATCTGCAGGCCAGCAGGTGTGAGGCTCCAGGTGACTCATTAACTGGAGAATATGGAGCTAGAAGTATTTCTGCTGATAATGTGTACAGGCAGTGCGTGGGCTACTGTGCAAGGCGTAATCTTATCTGCTGTCGTGTAGATACTATATTCCTATAGTCATTGTGGATAATAATAATACAGTGTTATAGAAAAGCAAGCAAAGTATTTTCTAAAAAAAAAAATAAAAAGAAGAGGCTGCTATTTCGAGCCATTAACCCTGTTAAGGAGACATCCGAAAAGGAAAACACTCAGTCCTGTGGAAAAACCTGTTATGGCTCCTATGGCTCACAGGACATGTTGAATCCTATTTAAATCCGTTTGCTGCTCTTAAGTTTTTCCCTGCTTATACGTGTTTTCAGTGCGATCATGACGCACGCCTCAGTGCCTGAGGGTGAGCGGGCCCTTCTAGGCATCAGTGACACACTCATCCGCCTGTCAGTGGGGCTGGAGGATGAGGAGGACATCATCAGGGACCTGGAGTACGCTCTCAGTAAAGCCGTACGTACCTGAGCTCCCTCTTTGTACACGGGCACCATCTTTGGAAAATAAATCAATAATAATCACTCACACAGTGGTAATTTTTTTGTGTGTAATATTGGGCCAGCTCTCAATTGTGTTGATCCATAGGCCTGTATATTCAAGTTGCAATATTTCTGCACTGTTAAACAATTCTAATAAACAATGATAGACCTGCAGATGACTCTTAATTTTGTGACTGAATATTCAGATTTATACTTATTTCTAGTGGCAGGTTGTATAGATCGATATACAAATTAGATTACTGTCATGAATATAGGAATTTTGAACATTTTATACACATTTACTTTCACATTTGCTAATTTAATTGCTTGCACTTCAGCTTTCAAAATATGAACTGCAAATTTCCAACCCTAAGCGGTTGATTCCATATAGATTTAGGTGAGATAGAGACTACAGGGGTGCCGCTGGATATTTTGGACCCCAGGAAAGCATATCATATTGGGCCCCAACCCAGATCAATCCAATCCAATGTCACTCAGCTGTCTTGTTTGTGATCTTGATCTATTGTTATGTTTACATTTTTCAGATAATTAACCAGTGAAGCAATTGAACTTAGTTTGTTAGAACAAATTATTAAAATAAGATGGTAATTTGACAGTTTAATTGAACTAAATATCTGTTTACTTTTACATGGACTGTGCCTAACAGTAAAGTTGTGTGTTTTTTGTCTTTTCTTCCCTTACATTTACAGCATCCTCAGGCAAAATAGGATCTTCGCAGTCTTTGTCCATCAGTCAACTTTTACGACAGCAGTTAAACCAATTTGCCACGATACTGCATCATAATACTGTAATTGGTACATTTTAATATCAGAGAACAATGTTGTATCTCTCCGAAATCAGAAATATGTCATTAATATTTCAAAATGTAAAATAATGAGCCGATTGTGGGTATTTTATAAATTAAATTCTGCACACATGCCCCTGGGGTTTTGTCTGATGACTTGCTTCCTGCAATGAAGAACATCACAACAAACACACAATTGAGTCTCTGCACTGCGGGTCGAGATGGTCACATTTTTAATTTTGAGGCTTTTTATTGACTGTGTGGCTTTGAATATATTTACCGCTTTTCAGTGGTTGAATTATGTGGGGGTTGAAAGCCACTATCAAATGATTCCGGAAAAATGATCACTTGATGAGAACTACAGCCACAGGATCTGATGTTAAATTGCATCAAAGGATATTTTTTTGTGCAGCATCTACAGAGAGCTACAGATTGAGGTACAGATATTTTATTTTGGAGCCACTAATTACTTAATCATTGTGTCCAGGAAATAAAACTGAAAATTGCTTTAAATCGGCACAAACGTCTTGTTGTCACGCCCTAAAAATAACCGTTTCAGATCTTTTGTCATTACCCTACATTGCTCATGGATGCTCCTTGCATGTTCTTCTGTAACGATGCAGAACAAACTGCAGTAGCATACGGCGGGTTGATATTGGTAAAATATCCTGTATTGCACCAGTTCAGATAAATCACACCGCTAATGACAGGAATCAGACACCGACCCCTGGGGTGTGAAGCTACACAACTCATAGCCGTCATGCCACCCTATGTGAAATATCCACTGTGCAACTTAACATGCAAAGGTGGTTAACTTGGGGAAAAGTCATTTCTAGGTATTATTTGCTGATGAGTGGTGGTGGACAAAAATGCATACATAATAGGTAACAAAGTTCTCTGGTGACACTACCAATGACAGTTTTAAACTGTTCATATATACACTCTTGTGTAAATGAATAAAAAGAGTTGTTGCATCAAGATGCAGCCAGACTGACCAGAGATAAGACAGACATTACAGTCACATTAATTCATACATATCTCCTTGGATCCAGATTTAGGACCTGGTGTATTGATAAAAAATGTATGGGAATAACCTAGGATGAGGCACCAATCCATCGCAGGGCACACACACCATTCAGGCCTACAGGGAATTTGGCAACTCCAATTAACCTCAGCATATTTTTGGACTGTGGAGGAAACCAGAGAACCCAGAGGAAACCCCACAACAACACGAGGAGGCGCCCAAACCCCAGAACATTCACCTGAAACACATGAATGGCTCAAACACAGTCATACCACCAGGTCTAACCCCACCCGAGCAGGCCTGCCAGCCTGTGTGCACAGTGTCTGCTCTGTCCACCCACCCAGCCCTAACCCCACCCGAACAGGCCTGCCGGTCTGTGGGCACAGTGCCTCCTCTGTCTATCCACCCAGCTCTAACCCCACCCGAGCAGGCCTGCCGGTCTGTGGGCACAGTGCCTCCTCTATCTATCCACCCAGCTCTAACGCCACCCAAATAGACCTGCCGGTCGGTGAGCACAGTGCCTCCACTGTCCATCCACACAGCTCTAACCCCACCCGAGCAGGCCTGCCGGTCTGTGAGCACAGTGCCTCCACTATCCATCCACACAGCCCTAATACCACCCAAGCAGGCCTGCCATTGTGTGGACACAGTGCCTCCTCTGTCCATCCACTTAGCCCTAACCCCACCCAAAGTGAAGTGAATAAGGCTGACTATCTCATAGAAATTGTGTGTGTCAAAGTCTGGGATCTATTAAATGGTAAACTAACATTCGGTAATCATCCCAGTCTGTGAATTCACAGGATTCACTTTTGGCTGACTTAGCGATATCCAAGAACATGTAAGGCTGGAGGCCTTGCAGGCCCCATTGGTCTGAGCTCTGGCAAGCCTGTAATGCTCCACCCAGTGTCCTGAAGCAAAGGTCCACCGGCTCTGACAAGGCTGGGCCCAAATCACCCGATCACCACATCAAGAGACACCTCACCCCCACTGGGCAGCCATAACCCTGCAGCCAAAATCCAGTGACAAGACCTGATTGCATCAAGATACAGTTACACCCTACATTTGCTATCTCACATTAATATAGGAGGTATTACCTCAGACTAACATTAGGGACACATACACCCATGTTTGGTCTCATTTTAATGGTAACAGTATGACAGGCACAATACTCTCAACCTTAAAGCAGTATGTTTTCACATAAGAGAAATATATAATGTAAGACTAAACCCACCAAAGTGGAGGATCTAACCACCTGGTAGAACAAAGGAATTGTCACATTCCTCCTAAAACAATTTGATTGGCCGAGGGTCTGAGAATTGATAAGATCAACAGTTCTCCAGGACACACACACACAAGATCAAAACAGTCCCTAAAACAATCAGTCACAACCTTCGGTATAGTCTGTCACTTGGTTTGGAATACTTAAGGAAGAGCTCCAGAGTAGCACGGGGAGTCACTCTGCGGTCAGAGCTCTCACATAGTGCTGTATGAATCTACATCTGTAATCAGATATTTTCTGCAGTTACTATGCGTCCACTCAGCTGAGGTATGGAATTGTTGTATACTTTTAATTGGATTATATAGTTTAGGACTTGTAGCCACATGTTCAAATTACTGTAATGCTATATTCGGTTAAATTGATGTGATTATAAATGATGTGATATATTAATTGTGAATAAACTGTGTTTTGACTACTTCTTGGCTGTCTGACTTTGCTAAACCTCTTCATGTTCCTCGGAGATTGGGGTTATTCTAACACTCTCTTGCAGCCTCTGACTCCCCGTTTCTCTGAGACCCGATGCGGCTGCCCAAGTTGAGTTACGGTGAATACCAGCCCAGCCTCTGAGGCGCGCACACGCTGAGTTACTGCACAAAGTCCAGCTCAGCCTCTGAGGCGTGCACACGCTGGGTTACGGTAAACATCGGCTTAACCTCTGTGGCCCTCACTAGCTCAGATTCGGCAAGTGTCAGCTGAGCCTCTGGGGCGTTATGGGTCACCGGGTCCTGACGGGTATCTAGGCTGACATTGTATTACATGGTAGTGATTTCCCATCTTCTAAACCTACATAGCTGATTCACGGGTCGCCCTAACGGCCGAGGCGATTCCCGTGTGCCCCACTGTCCGGGATTAATGGGAGTTCAGCAACAGAAGGCACAGCCCAGAAGTAATCTAAATAACAGAAATGTCATGACTAAAATTGCCATAAAGATCTTTAATTAAACTGGAGTCAGATATAATTCGGTCTTTACCTAAAATGGGTAACATTACAGAAGCGCTCGGAAGGATCGACACGCATTTCAAGCCTTCGGCTGTCCAAATGGATTCCGCCATTGGGTCAGTGGACTGTTCCCCTACAAACACAATCTGAAATCAGTTTGATCTCAGTTCATGGACTTCAGACCCGCTAAATCCAGCACATCACCATGTTACGTCAATTCAGCTCAAGGACTCCAGTTTAATGATGCACTTAACTTTTAGAATGCAAAGACAATGTTAGTATGCTGTATTCAAGTCAGCTCAAGGCCTGACAGTTGCAGTACAGTATATCTGACTGATTCAGCTCAGCGGCTCAACTTATTCAGTCATTTTAAGCACTGGTAGTTTGTCTGATTGACTCAACTCAAAGGCTGCAGAGCAGTTTATCCCTTTATAATATCACTTTTCTGCTCACCTCCAGTTGAACCTATCCAAGTGATTAGGCAGATAGTTTGATTCATTAGATTGTAATACACAGTGGGCCTCATTCACCAACCGTTCTTACGAACAAATTTGTTCTTAAACCCCAAGTACACACTTTTTTACAAAGACTCTGACATTCACCAATGTTTCCTTATCAGAATTTGTTCTTAGCTATGAACAGAATCTATACATACTCAAGACCATTCGTATGCACATTTGCGTAATGATAGTTTGTTCAAAATAATTGGTTTACATTTTTACATGTAAACTGCTATGTAAATGTAAATGTTATAGCAGTTTTGTTCATTATACAGTTCATAAAATGATAGTATTTTAATAATTTATAAAAGTAAAATATAAAAAATAATTTTAAAGAGTAAAAATTATTTTCATGGTAGTAACGGCGATCATGCAGATTAGAAATAGGTCATAATCTTTGTAAAAAAGTGCGTACGTGGTGTTTAAGAACAAATTTGTTCGTTAGAAAGGTTGGTGAATGAGGTCCAATGTTCTTACACTAATGCTCTGGGGTTTACTAATTCTGGCCAGGAATTGCGGCAACAGAACTACCTAGGAATTTAGTAGTTCTAAACTTCTAAATATAATTCATGTGCTGGGTCACAACAATATACATAAGCTGCAATTCAATCGAAAGTACTGAATGTGTGCATTATTTTCAGATTTCAGATGGAAGCAATATCCGAGATCTACCCCAGGGGAAGGACTCTTCAGGCTGACAGAAATAATTTTGTCTCGTCCACCTGAAACCTGAGTTCTGTCTTTAATAACCACATGGAAGATTTAAATATATGTGTGTTTTTTCCTTTTTGTGGCACGTGACAGGGCAGTCAGTAGCAGGTAGACCAATAGTAACCGTGGCTTGCTCACCGTTGGCCACATGAGGTGCCAGTGGGATAAGTTGAGAACCGATGATTACCCCAACCAGGAGGTGGGACATTTTTCACCTGCAGGGCTTAAAGCCTGTGCTGTGAAAAGTGCATGAGGGGTATTTATCTCTACCTTTGTCTCCAGAGTTTCTTTTGCCTGCCACACTTGTAGAAGATGCAAATAGGTGGAGATGTTAGAGCTGACCTGCAAGACCTCAGCCATAATGAGGAAAGTGCCAGGATGCAGAAGTCCCTAAAATGGGACTAAGTGATCTTTGCCAGCCCCTAAACAACTCAAAGATGAACAACTCTTGCTCATTTTGACTGTTCCATTGGGATGCATACATCTACTGGTCTCTATGGATAATCTAAGTCAAAATGATGAATAATAATGAGCATCCATTAAATCTAGTCAGAGGAAGTGAATAGATTTGAAAATACAAACACTGACTTCCTCGGGATGCATTGCATTGAATATCAGTTTTAAGAAGCTAAAATAACCCAGCTAGATGTATGATATATGATAATATGTTTTAGATTGTCCCATTAACATTACACTGTTTCAGGTGTATTGATGATGACATATTCACATGGAGGACCATGGGGTAATTTTGTTGAAGATGGTTAAAGCTATTCTAAAATGTTATAGAAGCAAATGGGATTTGTTTTTCTCATATGTAATCGAGACTAACTCAACTGACTGCACATAATGCACATATTTTGATGATGAAGTCCAATTTATTCTGAGCGTCTGTATTGGTTTGTATGCTAAAAGTTATATGCTAAACATTTATTTGCACAAATTGATGAGTAGCTATCAAGTTGACCATTATTTGGTTGCTTAGCGCTACCTACTGGTTGCTAGGAAATACATTTTTTAGGCTGCTATATATAAATTTTACAGAACAGTACAGGTACTTCTCGACTTACGATGGGGTTTCGTCTCAATTAATCCATAATAAGTGGAAAATACTGTAAGTCGAATAATGATATGATATGATAAAGAACTACTGTAACTAACTAAATACCAGTAATTGATTTGGTTTAGTTTCAACATTGGTAGAGCCCAAATCAGCTCCAAAAGTCCTGACTCCCTAAATACATGCTGTATTCCTACAGTGTTGGCAGGGGCACTGCCACTGAAGCCTACGCCCTTGATTAAGTGTAAATTCTTGTCCATGTAGTATGCAGAAATCTGACACTATTCTATTGGCAAAACAAAATTTGTATCTGGAGCCGAAAAACATGCACAAATAGTGCAGACAAGTATCAGGTATCTAGTTTAAGAAGTAAGTGAACTTATTCAAATAATTATTTTCTGTAGTGAAATATACAAATCCAAAATTAGAAATATTTCACCTGTATGTTGATTTTTAGTAAAATAACAGAAAAAAATTCCAAAAGCATTTGAGATAAGAAATGGAAAAATCAGCTCAGATTTGTGCGGCTGGCCAGAAAATTAAATTGTGAACTTTCATAAGATCAAGCCTGCAAACCCCTGAGCTGCCGTGCTCTCTGCAGATCCCAAACACTCCACAGGGACAAAGTCTTTGGCTCTGAAAGATGGCTATCTTGCACCATTAGGACTTTATGATTGTTGAACAGGAGACAAAGGGACAGGCTTCAAGGCTGTAATACACGTACAGATGTGGCATGATAACTGCTTCCAAATTTGGTGTGGTTATGAAAAGCATCGATAGTTAACCCTCTGAATCACTCGTGAAAGCCATATGTTACTTAGTCGGCAAAGTTTACAATTGCAGCAGCAAGGTAGTACTTTAAGTTTGAAGGCTAATTATTGAGTTTGAAAGTTGTTGTTTACTAATCAAAAACAGGAAGTCTGGGGAGTGTTAAATATTCTCATGAAAACTGTTACATAAAAATTATGGACAGTGTACTTATGCACCAAATTTAACAATGTTTTACTAAATATTTCCAGGTTGGGCATTCAACAGGAGACCAAGACAAAGGAAGCATACATCAAGATCATGCCATCAAAACGACTCAGTTTTGATGTAACTGCCATTGTACTCTACATTTCTCTTCAGGACCGTCATCTCAGCCCATCACTTGATAGGAGGGTGTCCTGTGACTGTTGTGGCTCTGAGGTGCTTGGAGATCAAATGTCCCTCTTTGGGAAAGACAAGCCACAGTAAGAAGTTAGAACAGTTTGGTTCCATCCTTATCCTCAGATGTGACACTGGAATTTCAAATGACACAACTATTACTTGAGTACAGTGCCAGATTCATGTTATAGAATCAGCATTCTGTGGCTTTTGTGTGTGGACACCATCCAAAATAAATATTGAGAGAACAACCCCAGATCCCAATTTTGAAAAACATATTAAGATGACAAAATTTTTCATGTATTGCCAGAATTGCTAGGAAAATGGTTTTACATGAAATGTAGTACTGAATCTTAGTGAGTCTGTAGGTCTGTTTCCTAGATAGGAAAACAGAACCAAGAAAAAAACTGTTTGTGGTTTCAAATGGGAAATAAATTCCACAGGGCCCACAGTGGAGATTTGAAAGTCAAGTTGAAGCTCAAGTCCCACAGCTGAGTTACTGTATGACTGGGGGACAATATTGTGGGTGAATGGCTGGACATTGTGAAAAGCTGCAAGTTACTCGATGCTACTTATGTATTGTTACGTGGTATGTGTCCAGCTCACATGTAAAGGACCGATTTTATGACACTTTTCATAGAATCAAACATCTTTTTACTAGACGATAAAATGCAATTAGGGATTCAGTCTATCCCCAGTGCGTGAAACATTTACATTGCTGTTCTAAAACCAAGGTTTTACAGTCTTTTCCATCTTGTAGTCTTTATATTTTATATGAAATATATCCATATAAAATTTATGGCTTAATACATTACTGTGAAATAACTAAATATAATACAGAATATTTAGAAAATGTACATTTGGATGAATTTTATTGATGAATATGTCTATGGTTAAAAATCCCCTTTTAAACCTATCATTCTTCCCACTGTGCATTATTCATAAAAACCAAGGTTAAAAATTCTGTTATAGCCTGGCACTGTCTTTAGTATCAACAGTCAGGATAACATGGGCTATTTGAAAAACATTTTACATTAACTAATATTCACTTCGTCAATCAGAAGGCACTACGGTTTGACAGAGATTACATAGAGCACAACATGTTAACACTATCTTGTCGATAAGGCTATCCTCCACTTTACCATTTTGTTCCACTCTAACAAGGTTTACAGGCAGAGTTGAGCCTAGAATTGTATATTTCCGCCTCAACACTCCAATGACTCTTTTAACATGATTTCTCACAAGAGAAATTTCTCGAGCAGATTTAATATCTTTGCGGCTAAGCCGTTTCTTCCCTCGCATGGATGGAGGTGTTACTAATTCTGCACAAAACAAGTCAACATTATCCTCCATGGTGAAATCCCGTTCAGCCAGTACCAAGTCCCCTGGCAGGAGCTGGTCAAGGAACCCACTGTATTTGGTAAGGTGTTTGTCTGTGAAACGTCCACCCCAGGCCTTTGACACAAAGGAGATGGTACCCTGTGGGGTGATTGAAATAAGGAACTTCAGAGTGTTGTGTTGTTTGTAGATGCTCCATGTTTGACCTTGAGCTTTTAAATCTGAAGGACACTCTATGAACACCTCAAAGCAGTCAATTATGCTTACACAGTTCTTAAAAAATGTCTGAAAACATACTGGTAAGCTGTGTCTCACGTCTCCTCTTTTCGGCCACGATATTAGGGGCTGAAGCCTGTCTGCCATGACATGTATCCAATGGAGAAAGATTCTAGATACTGCTGACTGATTAATCCCAAAGAGGTGACCTAAGAATTCCTCAGACAGATTGAGGCGCAGTTTCATCAATGTGAGGAGAAGTTCCCAAGTAGGCTTGTTCTGTTCTGCAGTAGCAGGAAGAACAGATGACACATTGCTGAACAATGACATGAAAGTCTGTAAGTTGGGTAGTCCAGTGAAATATTTCATTTTGTCGTCATCAAATTGTGAAACATCAAGAGTACAAAACTTCAAATCACTTTCTAATTTGTGAACTTTATCTCGCAGTGATTGACATTCGGTGCTTAAAGATTTAATGTGTTCATGTAATGAGGTAATGTCACTGCGTCTCTCCTCTGTCTGGACCTCAGGGCTTCGGACCTCAACAACCTGAACTTCTGCTTCTGAGGTAGGACTTTGATGCAGGTTCAGCAGAGCTGTGGCAGCCAGCTCTTTACATGCGCTGACATGTCTTTTCTCAGAAACTTCTTGAGATTGTACATGTCTTTGCAGGTTGTTGACAGCCCAGGTCTGATCAGCGGTGGAGGTGAAACTGAAAACACTTGGCACAAAGTCAGGGTGCAGGGGATCATCTCTCTTTTTCCCTAAAACAAACAAAACACTTTACTACTAATGCAATATTAATTTACTTACATTGCCACACAAGAAATACACATAGGTTCATCATTACTACAGAACATTGTACACAACTTGTGTACCTGGGGTACTCCACAAAACAGAACTATGAAAATAGCCTAGGAGTATAATTCCACCACCCATTATGCTAATAATAAATAAAATGTCAACATATTTTATAGAAACTTTAAGTAGCTCCTTGTAAGGAAACCTGGGTTTGTCTTGGCCAGCTAACACAATCTAACCATTCCACACTTTGTAGAACACAAAGCTCATCATCATGGTTATTTTTAATAATGCTGACAAAAACTTTACAGTTACACACACTATAAATGAATGATGTTGTTTAATTGAGTCAATACAGTATGGTATGATTTCCCCCAAAAATCCAACATACCTGACATGGAATGACAACTGGAAATCCACATCTCGGGGCCTGCATTCCAGGTGTCTCCATGGATTACAGCAACCCATTCATTTTCATTTTCAGTTTTTGGCAGCCTGTAAAAAAATAGCCCCAATGTCTTGTTTAATCGATTTATAGTCGTTCAACAACTCTTTCCCATTTTAGATATGTCTCCAGCATCCAAGATGAACGCTAAACACTGCCACTGCCTTTTTGCCACTCAGTGGGTATAACCACAGTAACTTCCATTTCTGTGAAGCCAAAAACCTAACCTCTATAGTGGTACCTAAACTCCAATCAATGATTCTGTTAAATTAGTCCATATTAAAATCACAAAAAGGCCAAACATTAAAACTGTGTCCAGGTCTGGTCACCGTATCTTAAGTAGGACATTGCTGCCTTAGAAAAGGTGCAACGAAGGGCTACGTGAATGATTCCTGGTCTTAGAGGAGTGTCTTATGAGGAGAGGTTAGTCTGTTTAGTCTTGAGCAAAGGAGACTAAGGGGGAACATGATCCAGGTCTATAAGATTCTAACGGGTCTGGATGCTGTTCAGCCAAATGGCTATTTCAGTATGAGCTTAAATACTAGAACTCGTGGTCATAAGTGGAAAATAGTGGGAGAACATTTTAAAACAAATTTGAGGAAGCACTTCTTTACGCAGCGTGTAGTTAGAGTATGGAATAGTCTTCCTGCTAGTGTAGTGGAAGCTAAAACCCTGGGTTCCTTTAAATCAGAGCTAGATAAGATTTTAACAACTCTGAGCTATTAGTTAAGTTCTCCCCAAACGAGCTTGATGGCCTCCTCTCGTTTGTAAATTTCTTATGTTTACTAGCAGTAATGAACAAAATGCAATATCATTTTAACCTTTTTTTAACCAAAAGCCAAAATGTGTGTTTATCTGCCTGTTGGAGGCAAATATACAATTCTAAACGGGAATATTCCATACATACAATAAAGTGCGTACTACTGGACAACACAGCTGACCCCCTGTTTGTCCAGTCCATAGCTATGTACAGAGACTCACATCATTTTTACCTTTTCCAACAATGGTGGATCATGGAGCCCCCCCACTAAGTTAGTGTACATTAACAGATAACTGCTTAGGCTGGGATACTCTATGAAGTCAGCAACACACAGCATTATTAGTAAGTAGAGAAAAAGGGTAGGGAAAAATGTGATTTTTTTTTTTATTGCAGAGTGGCAATAGTTAAAGACTAATTAAATAGAACACTGGAGGATGTGATTGTACAGTGGTGGGTAGGAGGAGTGAGATTAAGGTGTGCATTTCTGAGTTTGAGCTGAAGTTACACAGTAACAAGACAGACAGCTATTTTTGTGACACTGCTCTTGATAAGGATTTAGAGTGCACACTTCTACACAGTAATAAACAGTATATGAAAACACAACTTATGAGGTGATTATTACTGTGTAGAGCCCAGAAACAAACAGTATATGAAAACATAACTTATGAGGTGATTCTTTCTGGGCTCTACACAGTAATAAACAGTATATGAAAACATAACTTACGGGGTGATTCTTTCTGGGCTCTACACAGTAATAAACAGTATATGAAAACATAACTTATGGGGTGATTCTTTCTGGGCTTTACCTTTCTGTATTACGATGCAGCTCAGCTAATTTTGGATTCAAGGCATCCAAGGGAAGTTGGAGGACCTAAGTGAGATCGAAAATACAAGGTAAGTTTAAAATAGGCCATCAATTCTGGAAAATGAATCAAATTAGGCTAAAGAGGAGTCAAACTAAAAATGCAATACTACTGCTTTATATAAGAAATCGTATTGAGCACGTATTTTGTTTCTATACAAGTAATCTTGTACATGTATATTATTAACCTACTGTAGGAGCACTGGGTGCTGCAGGGTGGAGGAGCAGTGATGCTGCTGGAATGTTATGTGATGGAGCATCAGTGCTACTGCTGCTCGGGTATGCTGAGTGGACCATGAAGAGATTGAAAACACAACAGGTTATGTTTCAAATAAGCCAGCAATAAGGAATCAAAGTAATTGTGTACTTTACTGCCACATCACATAAGGAATCATATTAAACATTGATAATAATTCTATAAGTAATCATGCTGAATATGTAATAATATGTAATATATCACTGCCAACAAAATAAGTTATTTTAAGAAACCATATTGCAGTGATGCTGCATGTCAGGAATGCTGTAGGGTGATGATCAATGATGTTACAGGTATTTTATTTAATTTAAAATAAATTTTATTATACCTGTGCTACCTTTAACACTATAGCTGTGCTCAACAGCTATGTGCTTTACATTAACAAGTAGAGGGGTGCATTGTCGTATAGGGGCCCTCTTCTTTTTGACCACACGGCGACGCACAAAGATGGTGGGAATAGCATCTGCTCTCAGTCTAGTCTTGCCCTTTTTGGTCTTCACAAATTGGTCTGCATGAAAATGTTCCTGCAGAAAGACTTAAGTTTAATTCTAACATACAACTCAGTTTTGTCTTCCCACAAAAATATCCCATAGTGGTCAAATGCACAGCATTAGGCAGCACTTTATACCTACTGGACATGTATACCTTTCTACATATGTAAAAGACAACCAAGAACACATTTGTATAAATTCATAACACATCAGTAACCAATGTCGCTTGTCATTTTTTGTTGAACACCATCAGCAGCAAAAGTTGTTCATAATCACAAGTTGTGATTCACAACTAATGAAGTTGTAAACTTAAGCTGAGGAACAAAGACTACATCTTATTTCCCAAATCAATTTCCCATCCAAGCCTATGTAGGTGTACCTAACCCTAAGTCTTTTTACCCCTCTCTCACACACTAACAGCAGAGGAACCATGGGGGGAATTCAATGGAGCTTGAATACCTGATGCAGTTAGACATCATCCTCACCCAACACCCCTGAGTCTTAACCCTCTGGATTTTGCACGTCCTTCCCTGTTCCTTTTTTTTTTTTTTAAATAAACTAAACATTAAGTCTCCCAATGATGTGGAAAAACTGTAAATGCAGTGTTTGAATATGATTACCTGACATAGTTTTTTGTTGTTGTAATCATTAGTTATAGTGAAATTTCTCCTGCTGACTTGAGCCAACCATTTTTTTCTCCTCTTCATGTCACTGGGAAAACCATACATTTTTACTCCTTTCTCTGAGCGATTGGAGCACCCCCATGCTGCACAGCAAACCATGGCGGAGACTATATGCAAGGACAACAAGGAGGAAAGGGTACAGACATACTGCATGAGATGCCATTTGTGTTTCTGAGTAGGGCAGGGCAACATGGACCAAAAACAGTATCTCAGTATTTTTAGGCAAATAGTGATACACGATATGTTCTATGTAGTGCCCTAAATGTTCAGCTTTAAATCAAAACAACATATCACAAACAAAATGAAAATACAGGGTTTATGTCAGTGTTTATAAAGTACTATTCAATATAAACATTTTCTTTATTTCATACAGAAGTCTAGACCAAAATGAAGACAAAAATAAATTATGCCTCTATGTGTTGCATGGGTGAAATATAGGAGCTACAACTAAAAAAGCATCTCACTCCACTATGTCCACCAACAGACAGTTTATGATACTGCTCTCAAAACATAACATTATTTTTTTCATAAACAATGGGCAAATTTCATGCAAGTTCTACAGATGGCTCCCAAGCGAAAATAATTCCAGGGGAAAACACATTTCCTAATAGGGAAAGTCCATCTCGAAGCTTCAATATCTCTGTAAGTAATCACGGGACTGGAGTTATCTTTCACATTTTAGCACTGTGAAATTTAAGCCTTCTTTCTTGAAGACACTTGTTTCTACAAGGGCTTAAATATACACTTGATTTGAAGACCCACATACACAAATTAGTATTTCAAAAATAAATTAACCTTTAGGTCAGCTGTTCAACTCCAGGTGTGATGACTCTTCAGTCAATCTATCCTCTAATTAAGGAGCTGCAGTCAAAACCCGCATACAACCGCCCTCTCTGGATAAAATTGCTCTAAAAAGTGAAGCCTGGCATTGAAAGTGTGATTAATATCTGAAAAGATCTTAATTTTAAGGTATTAGCCTTCGGCAAAATGAAACAAATGTTACAAATTGCGATATTTTACCTGAGCCGTTTGGCAATGCTTCAAAACCAATTGAACCAAAAACAATGAGCCTTGTTCGTCATCGCATGACATTGTTACGCACGGCACACACATCAAGTGAATCACGTAAAGTAGCCGGCTCATACACATCACTAGTGATTAAGTCATTAAGATTACTTAGGTCATTAGTTACCAATACCACGGGATCACTAAAACTACCATGAATTAAAGAAATGTTAGAACATTAATCTGAATTTTGAAGCATCCGTTCTCTTCCCCTCCCTCTAAACATATCAATAAACGTTACGATATGATTACTCTTGACTACCATACATAACATTTTTTAAGAATTCAAAGCCGTAAACCAGGGCTACCAACTCCCACGCATCTGGCGGGACACTCGCGCTTTCAGACTCTCGTGCTCACGCAAGAAATCTTACGGCAAATTTATATAATTCCATTATAAAACTAAAATTAGCTGCATCAAAAGCGTTGGTGTAGTTTACAAGCCCTAGAGACCATTTACAAGTTAAAACTGTTACATACAGGTAAGAAAGTGTGCAGACTTGCCTCGAACTGAAAATCCCACGCCAGCCAGCTGACCAAAGTTTGTGATACTGCACCACGCTCTTTAGCTAACGAAAGTCTAAAATATGTCAACAATGTAGTAACCCTAGCTGTTAATAGCATTGAATTTCACTTTTTAATAAACATATTAATATAGCTATGTACACTTGTCGGCATGCTATATAAATACTGCAAATGAATATATTTATTCACAATCACCACAAATAGCTGTTCCGTCTCTTTGTATTGAATGTATATCTCCACGAAGCACTTCCTGGAACTATCCGAAATCTACGAGGACCACGTGACCATCAAGCACTGGAAAACTTCCGCTGATGCGTCACCCGACTCTCTAGCCCAATCCCAAACCGGTCCCTACACACTCTGCCTCACCATTCCGCCTTCGTGAAGTGCAGCAAGGGCTAAGGGGGAGTGGACCATTTTCTCCTGCTGAAGCGAGTCCTCACGCAACTCTACTACCATTATTCGCACACATGAAACATAACAGCGCGAAAAAATGTTAATATTGGAATATAAATAAGCTCTGTGCCTGCACGTCTTCCACATTCTCGTAAACCCGCAAATCAACTGTATAGATTAGGACGTCCCACGGGGGTCATTATTGATGTAGGCTAAGATTTATAATGAAGTAAATTTATAGAATGTAGGCTGCGTGAAATGTATTTCACAATCCTTTCATATATGTTTCAATATCTAAATATTTCAGTCACGAATATAATAAAGGACACGAGCCAAAAAGACGCATATTGACCAACTATAGTGATTACACCCGTGACCTATCAGCCTATTAAATGCGTGTTACTGTAATAACAACCGTGTTATTTAGATATTTAATAGTGGTTAATCAACTGACGCAGGCTTTTTCACTACTAAAAGCAAGCGTCAAGGTTTTATGCCACGTCTGTGATGATGAGTAACTTTTAAATCTAAGTCTGATGCCAAGTTCACAGGCATAGAATTTAAAAGACTCATCCCAGTAAATCACACCTTATAGTTCTCATGTCCTTTGATACAACATGAAGGGATAGTGGAACATAGCTGATCAATATATGGCAGCAGTGATTAATTTCAAATGATCCCGTCACCATACATTATTTATCGCCATGCAAATCTATGGGTTGAAAACCTATTCTGAAAAATAGTGCCTGAATAGGTTTTACAATCAGCTCTAAGTAAGTGCATTCCTTCCGCATTGGTTCCCTTTTGGTAACCTTACTCTGCCACGTAAGTTTTTCCCGTACATTGATTGTTTTCTTGGTTAAAACTCAATCACTTATAAAAATCGTTTTTAAGCAATATTATTTTTTAAATACTTTATTGTACAGTGTTTTACTAAGGATAATCAGTATCACCAACTTCGGTCAGTTGGCTGGCGTGAGATTTCTAATTCTTCACATGCATTTACATGTATGTAACAGTTTACTTAACTTGTAAATAGCCTGTAGGGTTTGCAAGCTACCCCAACACCTTTGATGCAGCTAATTAAAGTTTCATAATGGAATAATACAGATTTGCCGTAAGATTCCTTGAATGAGAGTGAGTCAGAAAGCCTACCATGCCAGATGCGTGAGTTGGTAACCCTGGTATAGCAAAATGCTTAATGGAGATAAAAAGGATTCGTTGCCTTCTTACTCGTTTAATTAATTAATTTATTTAAACAGTATTCGCAGCTCTTCAGCACAATACTGCTACTGACCCTGCAAGTCGGAAGCTAGACTGGCGGTGTAACGTCTAACGGAACTATGTAACATCCATTGCGTATATAGAGCCTATTACACATTTAAATAAAAGTTAGTATTTAGTTAATACTTATGAGTGTGTAAGCACACATATGAATATGACGTTTTTGAAGACAGTTCATTTCATGAGATGAACAGGCATGTCTATGCATTACAATGTACATGAATATCACGTTAAAAATGATGTAACATCCGCGGTAGGGATATGGAAGTAAATTAATGACAAAAGTCGTTGATGAAAAAAAACACATCGAATTATACTTATCGAATAAAAACGCATTGCATTAATGACGCTTTGAATTTTTGGGGACTGTAATTTCATATGTGCATACATTTAAACATTGAACAATTTGACTGAAAACATTTCAATTGTAATTTCATTGCTTAAATATTCAGTACAAAAATATTCGGCTTCCAAAATTCAGTTCCAAAACACATGCATTTTAAAGTGCATGTTTATAGTTCAACCACATGAATTCAGTTAATTTAATTTCGCCTCAAAAGAACAAATTCAGTTGAAAACATTCCATGTGTTTTATTTGCATCTTTATTATTCAAGCAGTAACATTCAT
This sequence comes from Cyphomyrus plagiostoma, assembly GCA_019775915.2. Taxonomy (NCBI): domain Eukaryota; kingdom Metazoa; phylum Chordata; class Actinopteri; order Osteoglossiformes; family Mormyridae; genus Cyphomyrus; species Cyphomyrus plagiostoma. Next base: position 23,665,445 of record JABFEA020000036.1, read on the forward strand.
TCCTCTTATTTCTGCTTTACAATATTCAGTCCCGTTATTTTCGCTGTTTCAAAAACGCTGCCACAATTTCAGTGGTTTAAAATCCATCCATCCATCCATTTTCCAACCCGCTTATCCTACTGGGTCGCGGGGGGAAGCAACGAGCACGAGGCAGGGAACAACCCTGGATGGGGGGGGTCAGCCTATCGCAGAGCACAGTCACATACCAACCACTCACACATGCACACCTACGGGCAATTTAGGAACTCCAATCAGCCAATCTTTGGACTGTGGGGGGAAACCAGAGTATCCTGAGGAAACCCCACGACGACATGGGGAGAACATGCAAACTCCACACACATGTAACCTGAACCCAGGTCCCAGAGGTGTAAAGTAACAGTGCTAATCACTACACCACCATGCCGCCCCTGTGGTTTAAAATGCGATCCGAAATTCAACCCTCTACATCCGGGACTAGCAGGATGAGTGATAGATTGCCGAGTTGAGTTCTCTTCGGGAGCCGCGATCAAAATGGAGCAAGCGATCAGTACAAGTACTGATTGACTTGGCAGCAGATTTTCGTATACATTTAATGCTCTGCCTTGATTGAGTATAGAAGTTATTCTTGGATCAGAGCATGTTGATAAAATAAAAAATCTCTCTTGGACTCCTGGGGCAAACAATTTCTTGCCTATCTGGATAATTTATTGAATTAAGGTAGTCTAGGTAAAACGTAAGTGAACAGAAGTAATTCTTTATGAAACAGGCCCTTGATCTCTGATTGGGTGCCACATGTTATTATCTTATTGTCACACCATTAAACTTTTCACTGTCTCCTATGGTTCTAGTTTGAACCTTTTCATAGTCCAGAGGTTTTCAACAGTCTAAACTAGGCAGGCCCAAATGAAAACACCAACCAAAAACCAAATGATTAGTGTGACAGCTTTAGTCATGGTTAGTTGCTCAGTATATACAGTCTGTTAGCTTCTGTGTCTGTATTTAGGTTGTAAGCAGATACAAAGGTTTTTACAGGTTTTAATCACTGAGTGATGACAGCTGCATCGATTGTGCCTTTGGGGTAACAATCAGTCCCCAGGTTCTCAATGGTCCTTCTTCCTAGAAAAACAGAGGGCATCGTGACTTAAATTTACACTGAATTATTTATATGTATGTTTGTTTTTTGAGAACTCGCCTTCTGTGGGATGATAGATTGAAATCATACAGTTCTGAATTTCTCTTGATTTATCTGTTTAAATATTTAATAGTTTTTACTTTCTGAATGTCTTGGGAATATTACGAAAGCCTGGCTGAGTACCTGTAAATTGCCTGTGAACTGCAATTTATCTTAAAACTGTTTCTGGGATTACATAATGTCTGTTTCTATTAAGAGATGTATTTGCATCCAGAAGCTTGTTAGATTTTACATTAGATATATGATTTTGTTTGCCATTTTCTCAACCCAGTATGTTGCAACAATGGTAATACATTTAATGCGGCAATAACACTGTTGACTTGCTCAGATGTAGACCATGAAATGAAAGGGCAGGCAGGGAGATGGCTTTTCAGTTGTGACGACCCTTTGCAACCCCTCTGACTTTGTGGTGACAGTTCAAGGGCAGTCAGTGGATTTGGTCACAGGTATGGGACACATACCTTATAGGTTTATATGGGTTGATTCTGAGTCTCTCATTTGACTGGCACAGGTCACATGATGCTTGTGCTCTCACTTTTTGAACTTAACAATTCTCGCCTTCTTTTCCAATAGACAATCTTCTACTGCCTATTATGGTGGTGTTTTTTTTCTTTGAAACATTATTTTCAATAAAATTTAACTTCTTCAGTTAACACTACAAGCTGTTCTTAATGTTGCAATTCATGCCAAGCTGGCTGTAGCAGTTTATAATGAGCTGGTGATTTTCTCCTAGTACTGCACCATCATTTTGTTCTTTTAGTAATTACAGCCCTGGTCCGCCACCCAGGCCATACCTAGAAATTCTGCCACCCACCCCTGGACAAAATGCCACCTTAATCCATCAGCCCAATTCTACTTACAGGGTCCCTATAAAGTGCTGAGCCCCCTGTATCTGCAGGGCTATATCTGCCCCTACAATGTGCCCCCACCGCTTATGTTGTGCTTTGTCTCCTCCACAATGAATTTTGCCAAGGGGGGGGTGGGTGGGTCCCACAGTACATTTTACCACCCAAAAACTCATTGAACCATTATAAAATTGCCCAGTGTGCCAGATGGCCAAAATTCAACAGCAAAAGGATGTTTTTGTCCCTATGAGTCTAATTATGAGGTACATATTATAGTCATGTGACTGCTGATTTTAAAAGGGTTGCTGAACAGGGATGGCCCACTGATAACTGCAGTGACACAAACAGCCACTTGAGGGTCCACATGGCCAACAACCTCCCATAACGCCTCTGCAACAAAAGCCACGAGCTCAGCCAGCTGCGCATTAATACATTATGGGAGGAAGCTCATGCCAACTCAGGAAGAACATTTAAGCTCCACACACAAAATAAAGGGACTTTTTTCATTTACAGGGGAGCTTGTGCCAGCTAAAGTATTTGTGCCAACACCCTTTTCCATCTATCTTCCAGTTGCGTGTCAAATACAGCATCTCATTAATTGCGGATATAATATAATACATAGAAAACAAGAATAGTCTAGATGTGCTTAAAATGCTCGTCGCTGATGTGTTTGTCAGAATAAGATAAAACCCGGCACTGCAGTCGTCTTATGTCCTGTAGACACTGTGATCCTAGAATTATTGTATATCGATAATGAAATAATGTGATACAAATGCAACCAAAGTATTCTCTAAAAGACAGAAGAGGCTACTATCCTGAGCCATTAACCCTGTTAAGGAGACATCAGAAAAGGAAAATACTCAGTCCTGTGGAAAAACCTGTTATGGCTCCTATTGCTCACAGGACATGTTGAATCCTATTTAAATCCATTTGCTGTTGTTCCAGAGGATGCTCTTAAGCTTTTCCCTGCTTATACGTGTTTTCAGTGCGATCATGACGCACGCCTCAGTGCCTGAGGGTGAGCGGGCCCTTCTAAGCATCAGTGACACACTCATCCGCCTGTCAGTGGGGCTGGAGGATGAGGAGGACATCATCAGGGACCTGGAGTACGCTCTCAGTAAAGCCGTACGTACCTGTGGTCTCACTGTTATGCTGACCCAAACAAGTATCCAATCTGCACACATACAAGTATATTTTTTTCTAGTATAAAATTGGTTCAGAAATTATGTTAATGCAAGTAAATGTGTATTACCTGTGTTGTAGGAGGAACTGGTTTTAGTGCAAACCCTACTTTGGCATTATGGGTAATCTTGTTCATGTTTTAGATGAAGTTGCCAGCCTTTAATACTGATTAGCATACTGTATGAACCATAAAGCTGGCATTTAAAATGTTACAAGGGAGAAACAAAAATTTAAGGCAAGATATCCTTTATTTCTGGTAACTGAGAGCAAATGAACATAATAATTATATCACTTTTCCACATAGTCTCCCTGTAGGGTGATTCACCAGTTCCTTCCTTCCCCATAAATCCGCCGAACTTACGAACTTCTCTAGTACAGGTTTGCAGTACACCAGGGGCTTATCCCAGAGAGGCAGTCCATTACAGAGTACACATAAACTGTGGGCAATTTACAGTTGCCATGTTGCCTAACCACATGTTTTTGGACCGTGGGGGAAGCCCATTCAGACTTTGGAATTACATGCAAATAGGCTTAATGTGTAACCAAAGGTCTGTGGCTGTTTTAATACTTTCAGCATTGGATGCCATCTCCCAGGAGACCCAGCCATGGTTAACTTTGATTTACGTCGGATGGATCGACATCTGTGACAGCAAATTAGCCCTAGACATAATCCTTGAACCTACCCCCTCAGCTCAGCTTCATTAGAGTGCTGTCTCTGCCTGCTACAGCCAACAGGTAATGTCGTTTTCTTCAGTGATACATCTTTAGCACTCTCCAGAATCATTGAAGGAAATTCCTTGCCCTCCACTGGTGGGTGCTTCAGCTATCATGTCCCCCAGGGCACAATCAGCTCAATGCTCACCACCAATAAGGCACTTTTGGAACAGAGAATGTGGTATCTCAGCTGCCCCTTGAAATCTGCCCATATTATGCTGTAGTAAGAAATCTGTCATGATAGCTTGGAGAAATGGCCTCTGTATAAACCACTGTAGTTTTTAACAAATCAGTTAAACCTATTGAATAGTAACATTCAATGCTATATACTATTGAAACACAGCATTTCTATTAACTAAAACTATAAATATAGCCTACACTTCCAAGGCTGGAGTGATGCAAGAGCAGCCTGTTTTAAGCTCTGGCAACCTGTGTTTTCTCACACACAGATCAAATGATCTTCAAATATGGAAGATGTGAATACAACTATACGTTTAAGCATTGCTTAACGTCTCACAGTACAACGTTGCAGGTCCCAAAAGGTTAAAACAGAGTTGAAAAATCCTCACTGCTAACTTGACGCAGCAGACATAAACGGCATTGGGGAACCATGTGTACACTGCCAGAAAAAAGGGTACAGCTCTGATACAGTTTTGTTCCCCAAGGTACAGACAGCATTAGTGTACCTTGAATGGCACAAAAATGTTCCTAAGAGTCCATTTCTGTACCTTAAAAGGTACATTTATGTACAGTTAAGGATACAATTGGCAGACCCTTGAGGATACAGCCCCAGTGACTAGTAACTGTACCCTCAAAGCTACAAACTCATACTTTTGTCTAACAGTGTAGCTGATGTAAACAAAGAGACTGCACTGTCAGCTGTATAATGGTACGCTCATACAGTACATATCTAACTTATGTATAATACTTGATAGAAATTATTAACATCTGTGTTAAGCATTTTATCTACATTATTTACTGTACTGTTTATGGTTATTTTAATGTGTACTATTTTACTTTTGGGGTGCTAATGCAGTGTACATGTATTACTTAGGGTTAGTATCTTGGCTATTTAGGCTGTACAGGTAGAGTGTAGGTCTAGTATCCATGATGTTCACATAGTGTCAAAGTCACCTAGCATTCTGTTAGACAAAATGTAATCCAGATGTTGAGTGATGTATACCTTTAATAAATGACATATTTCTTGCATATGATATTGATTGCCATAGGTTTTTGGTTATCTGCCTCTTCTGACTGATAGATAACCATAGGAAGGTATATGAGCAAAATCCTAAATTCTACTGAGCCATCCGTCAAAATGTCCATGCCGTCAAAGCAGTATACTGGGAATCCAGCCAAACACAGCAGACTCAATGGTGCGACTTAACTGCAGATTCCTGGAGAGAAGGAGGCCATGAACCCTGCCTGCCATCTTGTCTACACTGGAGCTGACAGGGAAAGTGCCTGTTACCTTGCTCTGACCTGGAAATTAGGTTAGAAGTCTTGATTGTCATTTTATAAAAATATACAATGAAATTTCAGTCTACATCCTCCAAAATGGTACATTAAATAATTCATATAAAAATAAGAAAGGTTATACAGTATATATACAAAAAAAATTTAAAGACTGTCAAAGTGAAAACAGCTAAATATTTAGATGGAAAAATTAAGACAGATTCAGAGACTAAGCAGCAAGCTCAGCGCTGTGTTGTCAGTGTTTCTGTTCTAGATCCAGGACTCCTTTCCAGATGGCTGGATTCTTGCCTCTCTAGTTCCTCTAGTTTCTTGTCTGCTGAAGTCCTGTCTCTGGGTTTTCAGTTCTTAACAAATCACTTTTAAAAATTCAGTCATAGACCTGAGTTATATTTAGTGCCAATTGCAGTATGTGTCAACTCTGAAAGAGGTCTGCTTTTCAGCACAACCTGAGTGAACTGTGTGAGATTTCAAAGCAAAATGAGTCAGTCTCTGGATGCATGAGTCTAAAACCGAAAAAAACTGTCAAAGGGAACAATCATGGCAGCATCTGAAGAAAATTCATGACAATGTGATATTCACAGACATGGATTAGCCTCTAAAGTTAGAACAGACCTGAAAACCTAAGGTAACAGAACCATTCCTAAGCACCATAGAAGTATGATCTCACATTTTAGGACAGAATTTCCAGCCCTGTAACCTAATCTCAGCAAAAACCTGTACTGTGAGTTTCACAAAGCTGGAATTCAGGCAGTACTACCATTTATCTGATGCTAATGCATGAAATACACTGGTTGGTCAAAAACAAGTCACCATTTGAATTTAAATCAACAAGTACTTAAGATCCAATGATTGGATCATCATTAAAGCTCGGCAACGTTATAAAGCAATAAAGTGAAGTCAGCTGAGTATCTCAATCTACTGAATGGCCAGGGTGTCCCATCAATGGATTTTTCTTTCCTAATAGCATGGGCGTATTCCAGGACAATAATGTCAAGATTCATTGGGCTTGAATTGTCAAATTCCCTGGTTCCCTGGGTTGTTCTCTGCCTTGCGCCTGTAGACTCCAGAATAGGCTCTGCAACCCCCCCCCCCCATCACTATGTACAGGACAAGCATTTTCAGAAAATGGATGGATGCATGGTTCAGGGAGCATGAGGGATCATTTTCACACATGATTGGGCCTCCACAGAGTCTTGACCTTAACCCTATTGAAAGTCTTTGAGATGTGCTGAAGAAGACTCAACAAGAACTCAGAAGATCTCAACAAGAAATTAATGCAAATCTGGATGAAAAAAAATGTTGAGATGTTGCATAAGCAGATGGAAACATTGCATTGATGAGTGTGCATCATAATCAAAGCTAAAGGTGGTCCAACAAAATATTAAAATGTGTGACTTTTTTTTGGGCAGGCAGTATATAAAAGCTGGTACAATGAGCATAAAACCCAGACCCTGAACAACTGAACCAAATGGTCTGTTGAGTTATCTCTCACCCTTTCCCTTACATCTTATGCAGTGCTAAATTTGTATGCTCTATGGTGCCAGAGCTCATAAAAGCCATGATGATGTAATATACATAAATAGGTCTTAAACAATGATAATGCACTATTAAGCATAACTATTATTATGCTCACCAGTCTGGAGTGTTGGACAAACAGAGATAATAAGGTGACCCACCTCATAACAGTAAAAGCATTCTCTGGTTTCCACAGATGGGGTTGATGGAGTCGGCTTTTCTAGAGACAGCACAAGTTTGGGAAGGACTTTCTGAGGAAGTGGAGTCTGCATAAACATGGTTCTATGGGTCAACACAAACTCATCTGCAAGGGAGGTGGCTTCTGCAAGTGAAGTTATTTTCTGCTCATTTAAATAAACCTCCACATGACCATGTACATAGCTTTTAAACTCTTCTAACAACATCAGTTCCTTGAGCTAATCAAAATTTGACACAACACTAGCCATGCACCACTTGTGAAAGAGCATTGACTTTTCCTGAGCAAATTCAACTTGAGTTTGGCTGGCGGATTTGCACAGCTTCTGGAAATTTTGCTGGTAAGCTTCAGGGATTCATGTGCTCTTAAGACGGTAGCCTTCACAACATCATAATCGAGGCTCTGTTCCAAAGCAAGAAATGAACAAACCACCTCAGCCTTCCCCACTAACTGTAACAAAAATGACCAAAGGTGTCTGGGCCAGATCAAAGTCATAGCTATATACCCAAAAGTGGGAAAATAGGCATCCACCTCATCTTCCCGAAACACAGGCACTAGTTCAATGTGACGGCTAATGTAAAATTCCGGGAGATCATGGGAGATTGGTGAAACTGAGGGAGAATGGAGACTAGGATGGGGAGCTTCATCTTGGGCCCTTGCACTTTCATGGGCCGATGGGTCGGATCAAGGGGGCTCAGCCTCGGCAAGACCACCTCTTTATCCGCCTCGACCTTAGCCATGGGAACTGAGCCTAATACTCCTGCCTCTTGAATTCCAGTTCCAGCTCCTGAAGCCAAATTGTAAGGTGGACATCCTCCCTTGCAAGCGGGGACCACCGGGATTCATGTGGACCCTAAATCTGGGTCGTTGTTGGCCTCATCTGCGGCAGACATTCACGTCGGGCTAGGTGCAACACCTGGGGAACCACCTGGCTCAAGCAGGTTTCCATGCTGGATCAACTTGTCCTGAAAGACCTGTTTTAGCCAGTTTGGAGGCCGCAGTGGAAAATGCAACATTGTAAAAGCCTGCTGTTTCTAGTTGGTCATCCTTGCAGCATCAATCAAATTGCTCCTGTGTGGGGTAGAGAGTAAAGGCAACAGCACACACATACACAAAATTTACGCCAGACAAACTCACGAACACAAAAATGAACGGACTAGCCCTCAGAATCTGCTACAATACCCAGACTAGGGTTGGGGTGCAACGGAATGAAAAGGGGAATGGGGGACGGGAACAAACAGGGAATAAGGGAACACCAGTGGATACTAATGGGTCCTCTTATTTTTTTAATTTCATGCACAGAATGATTAACTTGGTGAGAAAGACTTGAGGAGTGACCACTGCTGGAACAACAAACCCCAAATACCAAGCACAACCCACAGCTAATCTCACCTATGTGCAAAAGTACAGGAAACCAGAAGACAAACACTCCACCTAACTCCCAAACCAAATAAACAGGATCCAAACACACCTGCAAAATAAAATATGCATGCATGAATGTATACACACAAGCCAAAGCAATGTTTTCTGTAGAGGCAAGCGAAATCGTAAACCGATTGGAGAGATCAAAAGCTAACTAGCAATACCAAAAACAGCAAAACCGCAAAAGGTTAAGGCGAGAATCAGAAAACCAGAAACCAAGGAAAGTCGTACACAGTCAGTAACCAGTCAAAAAAGCAAGCAATAACAGTAATCGATGAGCAGAGCTCCTGAGGTGATTCGATGGAGGTCTTTTCAGACCTGGGACCCAGAAGTGATGAACCGGATGGCGCATATGAGGAAGATGTGGCTGGGATCGTGGAGACAGAGCAGATGAATGGAGGGTAGATAGAAGAGACCGAGGGGCAAATCTGGAACAGAACAATCATACTCCATCCCACAGAAAAATTGCACAGCACATAACATTAAGTGAACATGTATCATATTCAGTCTAATGACTGCAGTGCATGTGACATAAAGAAACAAGAGACAAGCTTACAGAAACAAATGCACTGTTGCCTCACGATGCTGCCCCTATACACACTCAGATTCAAATTCAAGAGTGGATACCAGATACTCAAGGTATCTGTTTGCATGGACAACCATCACATGAGAGTCATTATGTACACTGATTGCTCTGCATGGTCCTGTACTGGTTATGGAATGCAGTGCCAAGGGCACCTTATGCTGTGAAGAAATATTCCCTCCTAACGTTCCCATATTTCAAGGTGATAATATCCCCAGAGACACTGCAAAAAATTGTGTTTATGAACACCAAGTTGAAGTTAAACACCTTTTATGGGCTCCCTAATCACCAAATCATCAAACATCATCATGCTTTTATGAGACAATCTGGAGTGAAGATTATGGAACACATTTCTACCTCCTTTTGCTCACTAAGAATTAGAGACTTGGCTATTTGAAGAATGGTCTAATATCCTACTACACAGAGTTCAACACTTTCTTTTGGTTAGAGTTAGACTTGATATCTATTATTATATGTGCCCATTATTTTGTCCAGGTCTTGTATATATTACAGGTATATCAATAGGGATGCATCTTAAGAAACTGGCTAATAGCCACCTGGAACAATTCAGTAAAAATGTACTGCAACAGAAAGAATTTCACTAGCTCAAGTTTTTAAGTCTACATTATAGGTGGTAAGGAACAAAGTGATACATTAAACCTAGTTTGTTTTTAAATATTGCTAACATTTCTTCTTATTGATTGCTTTGGAAAATGGAGAATGTAATGCCAAAAACTGATTTATCCTTCAAGTTGATTCACTAACTGGGATTGGTCAAAAATACACTGCACATGTCATCACCCAAAAGGATTTTTAGACAGGCCATGCTCTATGTACCTGGGTCGAGAAATGATATAGTTTTTGTTGTTGTGTCATGGATAGCACTGAGGAATCCCCATCGTCGTCTCAGCCACGCCCCTCCAATAGGGCTTCCCCGAGGTTTCGTGTCCTGTCACTCAGTTTTCTGGCCGTACCGGTTGCTCCTGTTCTGGACACTCCTGTGTCATGTTTTTCTGGTTTCAGTTTCCCTATATCAGGCAACTCTGCTCTTCGACCAGTGCGAGATTTTCATGGTGTGCCCTGACCTATGCCTGGACTCATGACCGTGTTTTTCGCTTCTGCCCCCCTTGGGTCCGACGCCAATCGCCCGACCCCTGCCTGGATTTCTGACCGTGTTTTCTGCCTGCCCCCCATCTGTGCCGAAGCCAATCACCCAACCTCCCCGCCTGAGTTTCGGTTACGGTTTCGGGCTCAGCCCCGGGTTCCTCTGACTTCTCTGTGGAGAATATTAAATAAACAGCGATACTTACAGGGAAGCCGCGTCAGTGTCCATCTTCTTGCTTTCATAACATGTTGTTGTCTGACATGCATTATTTTTTTCTACCCAGTGGGCTCAGTACTTTGTATTGGTTGTTCACCTAAATTACCTGCCTCAGGCGGGTGGGGGAGCTTAATTTCTAGCCTTGTAAAAAAAGCCTAGTCATGGATCAATGCCTGTGTAAACACAGCATTACAGCTGTGTGACCTCTTGAGTGACAGCGGCAAATTTGGAAATGCTGTTCATATTCAATGCCAGTATACAATGATGCATGACCTGGTGAAAGATACACAAAACTTGAACCCCTAAGAAATTTAATAATAAGCATCTGTGCACTTTCAGTACTATGTTATTGTTCATTTGTTAAATTCAATTTTCAAACATACTAAAAAACTAGCAACTTACTATAGTAAAAATTTTTATACCATTCACCGGTCAAAAATATTGAGATTATAAATTTTCTGTAACAAAACAATTGTATTTCTCAGGCTCCTATGTCCTGGTAACCACAGTACACTGTTGTTGCTAAGGAAGTTTTTTGAAGATGATGTATTATAGTGTGCTTGCATACTTCTCTGTTCAGCACTGAGACCATTCTCATACTGTACACAGACTCTGCCTCTTTGTTTTCATCAAGGCAGGTCTGTGGAAGTAAATTAATGACAAAAGTGACCTGAATTAAATTAATTTATTTTTGCCTCAAAATTAATTTCAAGAGAACGAATTCAGTTGGAAATATGCAGTTACCTTATTTTCACTTTACAAACACGCTGCCCAAATTTCAGTGGTTTATATCTGGTCCAAAATTCAAGTTCTCACATCCAGGATGAGTAATTGAGTGCTAATAGATTTCTAATCTAGGTCCGGAGTCAACAGCATGCATGCGATAAGTACAAGCTATGTTGCACCAATTGACAGAACAGTTGACTTTCTTTGATCATCTCAGACGTGACTGTCCCATCTCTTCTACCTAGATAGTTAGAAACTTATTGGCACTCATTAACATTATTCTTTATTCTGTGGAAAATTAAAGATTAATCTGCAGGTCAGATTTAAAAGACAATAAATCTGTAGATGTTCAATAAGAAAGTGAAATAAATACAAGAAAAAATAGAATAATAAGGAAACTAAATAAAATGTAAAAAATCGATGCTTTTCTTTAATGTTTTTAATTTCCCCATATTGCTTTTTATGTTACTGGATTGCTTTTACTTTCGCCATCCATCATCCAACTTGCTTATTCTACTGGGTCATGGGGGGTCTGGAGCCTATCCCAGAAGCAATGGGCACCACCCTGGACAGGGGGCCTGCCTATCACAGGGCACACTCACACACCTATGGACAATTTCAGCATATCTATGGACTGTGGGGGGAAACCAGAGTGCCTGGAGGAAACCGCACAACGATACAGGGAGAACATGCAAACTCCACACACGTAACCCAGGTGTAGACTTGAACCCAGGTCCCAGAGGTGTGAGGCAACAGTGCTAACTGCTGTACCATCACGTCATCCCCTCACCTTTGCCATATTGCTTTTAATTTTACTGAATTGCTTTTACTTTTACTGTACTGCTTTTGCTTTTTCCTTATTCTCTTTGCTTTTCCCCAAAGGGACAAGCTGGCTCTCTCCTGGAGCCGAGACCTTATCATGGTGGAGGGGTTTGCATGTTCCAATGATCCCAGGAGCTAAGTTGCTCAGGGCTTTATGCTCCTGGTAGGGTCACCTAAAGCAAACAGTTCCTGGGGGAGGAACCGGACAAAGTGCAGCTCATTAGACCCCTTATGAAGAAAAATATTATGGATTCATGTTTTCCTTCACCCAGACGCAGGTCCCTGGCTTTGAGGAGATTGCTCAAGCCCGGAGTTCTTCAAGGCTCTGGATGTTGCAGGGTTGTCCTGGTTGACACGCATTTGCAGCATCACATAGACATCGGGGGCGGTGCCTCTGGATTGGCAGACCGGGGTGGTGGTCCCCCTCTTCAAGAAGGGAGACTGGAGGGTACGTTCCAACTATAGGAGGATCACACTCCTCAACCTCCCAGGTAAGGTCTATTCAGGGGTCCTGGAGAGGAGGGTCCGTTGGATTGTCAAACCTTGGATTCAGGAAGAGCAGGATTCAGGTGCTTCCTTATAAGGGCTGTTTGGTCCCTGTATGGCCGGTGTCAGAGCTTGGTCCGTATTGTCGGACTTGTTTCCGGTGAGGGTTGTACTCTGTCAGGGCTGCCCTTTGTCACCAATTCTGTTTATAACTTTTATAAGGTGCTGAGGGTGTCCAGTTTGGTGACCTCAGGATTAGGTCTCTGCTTTTTGCAGATGATGTGGTTCTGTTGGCTTCATCGGACTGCACTGGAGCAGTTCACAGCTGAGTGTGAAGTGGCTGGGATAAAAATCAGCTCCTCCAAATCTGAGACTATGGTCCTCAGCCAGAAAAGGGTGGAGTGCTCTTTCCAGGTCGGCGAAGGAGTCTTTCCCCAAGTGGAGGAGTTTAAGTATATTGGGGTCTTGTTCACGAGAGAGGGAAAAATGGAGCACGAGATCGACAGATGGATTGGTGCAATGTCAGCAGGCGCTCCATCGGTCATGGTCAATCTACCCTATGATCATGAGCTGTGGGTAGTGACCAAAAGAACGAGGTCATGAATACAAGCGGCTGAAATGGGTTTCTGCCATGAGAACCTTCGTCATTCAGGAGGGACTCAGAGTAGAGCCGCTGCTCCTCCGCATTGAGAGGAGCCAGATGGGGTGGCTCGGGCATCTGCTTAGGATGCCTCCTGGACGCCTCCCTGGTGAGGTGTTCCAGGTATGTTCCACTGGGAGGAAGCCATGGGGAAGACCCAGGACACGCTGGAGAGACTATGTCTCTTGGTTGGCCTGGGAACACCTGCTTAGACAGCTGCCTCCACGGTAGAGGATGGATGGACGGATCGATGGACAAGCTGGCAATCAACTGGCTTTGGGCACGCCTTCCTGCCAAGGCTGAGTAGTCAATTCCAGCACACATGAATCCTGCTTTGGCAGAATCCATGTATCATTCGTTCATCCATTGTCTGTGGAGCCCCAAAGGGGACATGGAGGAAAAAACAGTGGTTGAAAAAAAATTAAAACATGTCCTTTTGCAAGATCTCACAAAAATATGAGATGGACTTTTGTGAGATCTCGAAAAAACTTTTCTATCACCATTAATAACTGTACTGTGTCCATTTAAGTACAAATGAGAGACTTTATTTATGGACTAATAAGTTTACACCTAAATGAACAGAAATGTCCTGTAAAGTGTGCTTTAAGCATTAAACTATGGGGGGCATAGTTCATCATGTAACTTTCATATTATGTGTTTACTTAGCTGTGATAAGCCTGCTTTGCCATGCGGTAACCCATCTGCTTCTGGCTAGGCACCTGAGGCTAACGCTATTTGCACAGAAATCATGACAGGAAAAAGAAAGTCATTTTCTGTCAATGACAAATATAGACTCATCAAAGCTTATGATAAACTAACAAAAGCAAGCAGCGAACCTACAATAAACTACATTTTATGTATGGTACTGTACTGTATTACACTGTATTTATTATGGATCCCAACCCGGAAGCAGGTAAAGGGAGCCGTAAATACAAAACAACAGGGTATTATTTAGGGATAACAAATCCGAAGTACAACACATTAATGACAGGACTAGGGAAACAAACTGAAACGCGGACTAAATCCAATAGGACTGATGACAGGCAACAGGAAACAGGTGGTGAACATGGGGTTAACAAGGGGACGTGATCGACGAGAGGGCAGGATGAATGGAGCATGACAGTATTTGAATTGTACACAGTAATTTAATTTGCACAGTAATGTAATTCGAAAAGCGTTTGAAACCACTATACTGTATTCTGAAAGATTCAATAAAATAAGTCAGTGAATAGCAACCCTATCTGTTTGAATACCTTATGTTCATGTAATAAGTATACAAATATCAATTACATGGTAATCTGCCTCAGCCATAAAGAAAAAATCAATTATTATGATCATCCACATACAGTGATTAATGTCACCCAGATAGACGAAATCACCTAAAAAAAGCAGTTTCCATTTTAAGTAGCTATGTTAAGTAGTTATTTGTTAGTTATTGTGGGATCGATAGCGATCAAAATGGGATGCAGGCTTTTATTTATATTTTACTTAAAGGACCCATCACATATGTATATGATTCTTAATATATATGGCCAGCAGATGGTCACACTCCCGCTGCTCACCAAGCTCATGGCGCTCGTTAGCGATTTGGGCCTCCCAGCTGAGGCGCGCCTCTTCACGCTCCAACACAGCAGCCTCCGCTCACTGCCTCTGCTGGTCCTACTCGCAGCTGGAGTCGTGCTGCGGCTTCTCGTCACTGATGAGTGGGGAGCCCTTGATGGCCGCCCTCCTCGGTCACCGATGTCACCTTTGCTGAGGTTTTGGCGGGCAGACAGGGGCAGCTTTTCGGCATCCTGGAGGGAGCACAGGGTGCCTCCCTTCCCCCGGCTTCCCCTGCTTGTCTGCAAGAGGCTCTGGTGCAAGCTTCCGGGCAGTGGCAACCCCGGTGCCCTCTTCTCACGCAGCACCAGCAGACGAGACTCTCGTCCCTCGTGGGATGCCGTCGCTTCTCTGCCGCCTCGAGGTCCGCCAAGCTAGAGCAAGTTTGCCGGACAATGGTGATCAGCATTCGCTCCAGAATCCATTGCTTCCAGAATCCCACTTCTGACACTATTGTGGTATCAGGTGGACCGAGGCATTTTGGGAGTAGAGAAAGAGAACGAGACTTGCTTGCCGGGGAGAACACGCTCTTTATTCTCAGTCCTTAAAAGGACTACATCAGTCACCCAATGAGCACCAAACCAATTACACACAGGAAACATAAGGTTGTCAGACGCCGAACTGTAAGATGCATACACGGTGGGAGATTTACATAAGCTAAATACACACAGGGGTTGGACCAGGTACACATAAGACATGGGCAAGCACATGCACGATAATAAGGAAATGTAACCATTAATATTAACAACAACAACAACACAACAAGGGCTATTTATCGTTGCACAAGGGGCATACTGGGACATGCACCTCGCCAGTGCTATAGAATGTACATTAAACAATATCAAGTCATAACCAAGACTCTCCCTTTGTTTTCACTCAACAATGTGCTTAACCATACAGGAATCTACTGGAACACATTATATTTGTACACTATTTGTTATTGTATATTGCTATCTATTATAATGAAACATAATCCTTGTAGTGGGCTGGTTTTACTATAACTCTCTCAGATCTTGTGCACATTACTGGTGAATCCCTGGGTTCTGCTGTGTATGTGTTATATCCACTAGATGGTGAAGTGGAAGCTTCATTACTGCGATTTTCTTCTGAGATTAATTTTGAGTTTGTGGTTCAGCAATGTGGATCCTCCTTGTGGTCTGTTGTTCTTGTGGGTTGTACAGTCCACGTAAGTGACATATCTTGTGTCTGATCAGGTTACCATTTGGAGTTTGGACAATGTAACTTCTGCAGGACAACTGCTGGGTGCCATGTTCCTCTTACTTTATTCAACATGGTCACATGCTGTAGTTCTCAACGGCAGATGTGATCATGTATTGCCGCTGCTCTGTGAGCCAGTTGCTGTCGGTGCTCCTGGGTCTGTTCGGTTCGACAATAGAGTGGCAACTGGCCTTCCAAAGATTAATTCTGCAGGTGATGGTAATTTACTGTCAATGGGGTCACTCTTATTTCTAGCAAGGCTATATGTAGATCACCTCCATTCTTCTGTGTCTTTCTTATAATTGCCGAACATGAATCCATTGCTTTTGGGGTAGTGGGGTGAATTTATGTGCCTTATACTCCAGTCAGCTACAAATTTTTTCAAGGCTTGGCCAGTGTATTCTGGTCCATTATCAGTCCAAAATTCCATCAGGTCGTCCGAATAGAGACATGTACACTAGCGTTTTCTGTGTAACCACTTGGCTGGACGCTGTGGGTATCTTGAGTATCTGTCTATGGTCTGTAGGTACTGGTGGCCGTTGATTTCAAATATATCAGAAGCTAATGACTGCCATGGTCTGGAAGATATTTTGTGTCATCTTGGAGTTCCATACACACATTGCAGTCTCTGCAGAGACTTTCAATGTCCTTATTCATGTTATATCCAACAGACGCTCTCTCTGGCAAGTCGGCATATTTTCTCTATGCCTTGATGGTCAATGTGTAGCTGCTTTAAACATGTTATGTTATGGAGTCTGCCCTTGAATATGACTCCTGCTTCTATTAAAAATTTGTGTATACGTAGAGCAGTCTATTTCACAGGGGAGAAATTTATGACGTAACTGGGTCCTCGATTTTGGCAGCGATCCTATCTATCCCGCTTGGCGCAAAAGCATCTGTTAAACAAATGTAAATTGATGTTGGGAGTGGGAATTTATGCTTGACCCTCCCTTATTGTGTGTAGTGCATGTATGAAGGGGTTTATTAATGAAAGCAGCCCAGTATGGCTATGGGTTTACGGCATAATTTAGGAAGCCCTGGGTTATAATTTCCCTGCTGTCAAGGCTAATCTATGGTGGGTAGTCATTCCATGTTCCAGATGTTGACCTCATTACTTGTGAGATTGCACCTTGTACAGCGTGTCATGCTAACTGATTGACTGAACTTGGTTCCATTTGAGTTTTATGTGAGTGGTTCTGGAGCAGATGCGTTTTTATAAAATGGATTCTGTTAAAGTGAATGAAATTGATGTGCCAGCTCTTGTCTGTTTCAGTATTCCCTGGGTGAGATGCACTTGAATACATTCCTTAGATTGTGGCTTTGACTGACCTCCTTGCCACACTGGCAGAAAGATAACAGAGACCAATAAAATTAATCTAATTTTACTTTTAAGGGTAACTGATGTGTGTTGCCTACATCTTTGTAATTAATCTTACTGAAAGCCTGCCATGTCCCTCCGTAAACAGATATGAGTCTATATCGAAGCTTTTACAGCAAAACTCTAGCGACTTAATTCATCAATACTTTGATTTGTTCACAACCACTATCTTCTGTCCTCCAAATTCTTAAAGCGATAAGCATTGACTGGGACAGAACACTTAGTTCAAAGTGAATGTCACATGAATGACTGTAGGACAGTGGCTTTCATAATTCCCTTTAAACAATAACCTTGACACAGCTATACTTTTGACTAAAAATATTGACTGACCGTTATTCTCAGAATGTTATTTGGTCTTCAAGTGTGTTTGTTCTACTTCAAAAGTACAATAATCTTTACAATGTTATGCCATCACTAGTGACTGTGCTCCAGCAGAAAATACCCCCAGGCATTTAAAACATGAAAATTTTACATGAAGTTGGTAGGCTACTACTCCGAATATTGCAATATAGACACAACGTAGATCAGGGGTCACCAATCTTTTTGAAACTGAGAGCTACTTCACGGGTATTGAGACATACGAAGGGCTACAAGTTTGAAACACCCTCCTAAACTTCATGTATAATAAACATGCTTTAAATGATTTTTCATGCATTGTCAAATCTATATAATTGCAAATGTGATTAAAGAAGAATAGCAACAAGATAAAATTAATTTTTATACGCTGCTCACTAGTGAGTTGTGCTATTTTTAGAACAGGTCTGTGGGCGACTCATGTGGCCCTTGGGAGCATCCTGGTGCCCATGGGCACCATGTTGGTGACCCATGATGTAGATGTTTATATTACAAGAGATTGGAATAAAAGCATATGGAGGACAAAATATGGAAGCATGTAAGAATACAATAATTTTAAAGTCCTAATAAGAAATAGTACCTTTTTCCTTCAGAACAGTGTCAATCCTTGCTGAACTGTGTATTGGAGGATAATGGGCTATTCGAGAAGAGCCCTAAGCAGAAGATTTTCTGTGCTCCAGAACTTCCCATAAAGTTTCAGTAATGTTTAGCTTCCTTCAGATTGGGGTTGACTATGGAAGATGTCTGACTATCTTAGGGTTCATGCAACCACTCTTGAATTTCTTTAGCACTATGTAAGGGAGCATTACCATCCTGGGAGCATTACCATCCTGCTGTTTCCTCCCTCTCTAAAACCAGGTTATAACATTTCATCCACTCAGCTGAGAAAAATCACATGCTGTTGGCTGGCGACACTAAATGACTTGTTCATCACCAGGGCATAGAGCAAAGCTCGGATGATTGTTGTTGATTTCACATATCTGGCAGTCACCTCTTCACCAAATTGGCATCATGAAGGAGGTTCAAGAGCATCATGACCCAGACCTCACACTATTTCCATAGCTTCTACCCCATAGTCAACCAGCTCTTAAATAATGTCACGTAGTACCTCAGTAATCCAATCAGCCAGGTGCAATCCACTCACTCAGGCACATCTCCCCTTCTTAGCATACATGCAACATCCTTTAAGGTTACACTAGTTCTGTACAATAAACGTCTTTAGATGTATTGCATTGTGTCTTTTTTCAGTTTGTGCACTCTGATATTCCCATTTTGCATATAGCCTAGTGTTCTGTGAAATATTCCCCTGTTTACTACTATGTTACAGACACAGGGCATGGTGCAGGTGGAATAAGATGGTCACGATCCACTTGCAGCTCCAGGAGACAACAGGGGTGTATTGGGGAAACAAAAACATACACTGGGAACAAATCACAGAAATCACAGGACCACCAGTGATCAGAACCAAAGAGGGGAAAACCGCAAACAGACTATCAACAAACCTACAAAAGAAATAGCACAGAGTAGCATGTAACTAAAGCACTGAGTAGGGACAAGTATTTAAATACAAAAAGCAACTGGGCTAACAAGATGGGCAAGGGCTGGAACAGTATACAATCAACTAATAACGATGGTGCAAGAAAAACAAGCACAAACAGCCAATAACAGCGGCATAGTGAAAACACACAACAGATGTAGCAACATATAATAATTAACACCATACTAGGAAACTCCAACAAACACTGAAAGTAAGAAACACTAATCACACACTAGGACTTCAACACTCAGAAAATATAGGAACACATGGAACATAATAAAACAAGGAGAACATAGAACTAATAAATATTATGCAGAACAGAAAAGACAATTATTAAATGGAACAGGTAGGTTCCAGGTCAATCTTGAACCCATTATCAGAGGGTTTCAGTCTCTATACCACACACGGAACCCATTCAGTCACATGATATTGCAGGGAGTGAGATGAGAAAGGGTATGGCCAGGAATGGCTGCTGACCACGCGGGGAAGAGACAGAAGGACCGAGTCAGGTGGACGATGACCCTGACACTACCAGTCAAAAGTTTCTGCACACCAAAGGTTTTTACCACTTTTCCCTCTATTTCATAAACTGCAGATTTTTTATTCTTGCTAAGCATTAGGATTTTGAGTGAAAAACTATAAATGAAAATATAACTCAAATAAAACAAATTTCCTTTATAACATGGAAAGAATATGTAACAGTGCTTGTCTGACATCCTATTAACTGGGTGTTTTGTGATGGCATAGGTAATTTCTAGGCTGTTCTTTAACTTTTAAGGCACTAGTTACCTGTATCATCCCATGAAACAGAGTAGTATTAAATGTCCCTTGGAGAAAGATTTTCTCTGCTGTTATGACTGCTAGAAGAGGTTATTTTGATGAATCAAAGATATGACATTTTCTTGCAAGTATGGGAGTATGCGAGAACAATGCACCCATTTCCATAAAATGATCTCTTACTTATTTTTGCCATTATACACCAAAGCAGAGCAATTATCAGATTGAAAAAATCCCATGAGATGGCTGCCCATATCAAGAGCTATTATGGTTGGAAGGCATCAGTCAGCTTTCTACAGCTTTCAATATAAGATGTAGGAAAAGTGTAGATGATGGTTCATTACACAGTGTTTCTTCCCCCCACCCATTTGTTCAGGGGTCTGGCTTTTGTGTTCCTGCACCAGGTCATGCATTTTTGTAAATTGGATTTGGGTACATGCTGTATCCCTAATGGAAGTCCATTTCCAGCTTTGTGAAGCTCACAATGTAAAGTTCACAGCAATGATGATGCAGTTCTGCCCTGATTTTTGAGATCATTGGTTTCAGAACTATGATGTTATCTTTTATGATGTGCCACTAGAAAAGACTTAAGTGCTGCTTTAGGGAATAAATATTTAATGGATGGATCATGTAGATAAATATCAGTTACGTCAGTTTAAGTTAATTTTGCAAATTAAATTTGCTTATTAATTTGAACGTGCAATTTAAAGCAATCTTATCTAAAAGTCTTAGCATTTACTCAAAAAGCACTAGGACAGGCTTTTTAAGTGTTGCTTTGCGGAAGAAATATTTAATAGATTTGCAGATTTGTGTAAATATCTGTAACATTTGTCAGTATATTAATTTTTCTTAATTTCAACATGTAACGTGGATGAGCTCCTGAGGTACATTTGATTTTTCATCAGTCAACCGATTACACATAAAACACACATTTGGCTCCCTTCTCTCTTCATCAATAAATCAACTTTTGATTTATTATTTTTACAAGCAAGTTGCAACACTGAAATTCATAATGATTACAGTCATTGTTCAGAGAAAACTGAAGTAGAAACACTCAAAATATCCATATAGGAGAAAAAAACCCTAAACCATTAAATAAGGAAAATTGAGAACTCCTGTGTCAATACAACAGCTTCTCTAAAAAGTACAAATGTGCAGTTGCAAACAGTATGTAAAAATGTGATGATGGAAGACTGCCAGTGATTGATCATCGTCCACCGATCCAGATGATGGATGCAAGGACCTGAGCTTAGATTGTTATAGATTACTATGAGGCCTCACTGCATCATGCTGACACATAGATCCATTTTGTAGTTGCTGTTAGAGCCTGCAGCTCTGGATGCAGTCCTTAAGTCTTTGTATTTATTACCAACGTGTTTATAATTTAATGTATAGGTTGACATGTGCACCAACAACAGTATGTTATGTAAAATTAATGCTTTCAAATTCATATTTAAAGAAATACTCATTTTAATTTAAAAATGTAAAAATTCCAGATAATTTTATGTACCGGTAACTGAGAGAAATGCAATAAAATAGACACAGATATTATGACCTCTAAGAAAATTGCAAACAATAGTATTTCATAACAGTGAGTCTTGTATTCTTCTTTGCAAATTTAATACAACATTGATTAAGTAAACTTTAGATTGTATATCATTGATTGCTTGTTTCTGAGGTGGAAGACAGTAAGCATCAATTCTGGACAAGCATACTTAATGGAACCAGTCAAAGGATCTGTTTTAGTCAGAGATTGACCAGGTCTGTTTTAAAATGTTATCAGCTGATTAATGCTGTTCCCTTGAAGTAGAACTGGGATAATTTATATGTACTAGGAGTTTCACAGACTGAGCATCCAGGACTGAAAATTGCAAGGTGATGGTACACCTGGTCTCATCATGTTCGGTGTGACCTAGAGGGAAAGAGAATCAGAAAAGAACTCTCAGAACTATTTCATTTATTTCTCCTAGACAACTATGGTATCTGTGTGAACCAAAATGAGACTCAGGTTTATTTCTCCTGTCTCCAGAGCAAAAATATACACAAAAGCTCATATCCGCTTCCAATTGAGGTTCTAAAGAGATCTCATCAAGGTCTAATAGTGCAGAGATTGTCTCAGCTTTTGTGGCCGTTTTGATCTACGGTGGAAAACTCAGAGTCCTCTATTTATGAACTCAGTCTATTCTCATGCCAGGTAGTTTCAAAACCCTGCATGAGGCTGTCACCTATATAATCAGAAAATAATAAAATTACTTATTTTCTTTTTTACCCCCATCTTGGGTTGTTCCCTGCCTCATGCCCTTAGCTTCTGGAATAGGCTCCAGACCCCCCACAACGCAGAAGGATAAGTGGTTTGGAATATAGATGGGTGGGGAAGGTAATAGGCTTCAGCAAAGACAATGGTGTTCAGCTTGGTTTTGAAACTTCAGACTGTATTCCACTGACAAAGGGCAGTAGGGAGGAAGATACAAAGTTGAGGAGCTAAATGAGAAAAGGCGCAATTACCAGAGCCATGGGTTTTTAAAGGGGAGATGAGGAGGGAGACAGAGGAGAAGGAAATAAGAGTGCAGGGAGGCTGGTAGGGGTCAGAGAGATATGATGGGATTTAGTTGTTTAGAGCTTTGAATATTAGAAGTATTTTACAGTGGAAGCCTTCTTTTATAAGGAGCCAGTGAATGCTCTGACGTATGGGGGTGATGTGGTGGTATTAGCGAGAGTGAGTTGGCGGGGGGCATGGTTCTGGACTATCTGGAGTTTTTGGAGAGATTTACCAGAAATACCCATTACTGTTACGTCCTGCGACGTCCGTCCTGTTCCTGCCCTTTGTATGCCACGCCCCCCTCGTTACCTCTTGTGATTCCCGATTGTTTCCACCCGTGTGGCGTAGCCGCACGCCAGTCCCGTGATTTGTCTTGCTTGTATTTAAGTCTGCGCCAGCGTCTGTTCCGGCAGACGCGGCATTGAAGTTGTCAATGTGTGTACGTCTTGTGGCATTAAAACCCCGTATTCCAGTGTATCTGCCTGGACTTCCCTTTGTCTGCCCTGCGTGCTTCCGCACACGCAACAATTACTATACCCACGTGTTAAAATGATTGGAAAAAACTGTAATTTAACAGACACTTGTATCAAAAGCAACTTACAGTGAAGTACTGTAACTACAGAGACTGTCCCCCTGGAGCAAGTTGCGGTCAAGTGCCTTGCTCAGGGATACAATGGTGACACCCCCTGGGATTGAACTCACAATCTTCTGGTGTTCCTACAGTAATAGGGACCCAGATTTCTAACCACTAGACCACCCCCATCCCCATCCCCCTAGAACAGTGCCAGGCATTTTAGAGTGGTTGAAGCTGGAAAGCTGAAAGAAAACACACACCTGCGTGTAATTTCAGCTAAGCACCTCTCTAAGAATTTGTTTGGTTAGTGCCAATTTGCCATATGTATAAAAGGGGCCATCTTTGGATTGGCATTTTGCTTTAGGCAGTGAAAAATGGATGCAGCAAGAGGCAGAGGAAGAGCAAGAAGATGGAGAGGAAGGGGAAGAGGAAGAACCGTGGTAACTGATGAAATCAGAGCCACAATAATTGACCATGTTATAAATCATGGTCTGTCCCTGAGGGAAGCGGGTCTAAGAGTCCAGCCCCACCTGCCTAGATCCACAGTGGCATCAATTGTCAGGATTTTCAGGCAAAGCAACAGGTACTATACAGTATTTAGAGCATTGACTGAAGGCATTTGATTGATGTGCATTGATGTGTGGAGTGATTTGAGGGAAGTCTCTGGGGAAAAAAACTGATGCATCGGTGCACGTTTGTCTTTACTGCAACCCACTACTGTAGGATCCAGCATTTACCTCCCACAGGAGGGAGAGGAAGAATTTTCACACTGCGGCAGGAGGATGCTGTGGTGCAGATGGTGATCGCCAACAACAGTATAAGGCTGAAAGAAATTCGCGACAACATTATTGCCAATAACAACATATTTGCCAACATCAACACTGTTAGCACAACTATTGTGAGAGTGTTGATTAAACATCAGATACGGATGAAGCAGTTGTACGCTGTCCCATTTGAAAGAAACTCGGAACGTGTCAAGGAACTCCGGCGTCAATGTGTCCAGGTGAGTTTGACCGATACAGCACACACAGACATTTACTCTTTGCACAACATAGTAATTTGTGACCGTGTTCTCTAATTTACTGAAGAGAGTTATGGAGCTTGAGGCGAGTGAGATGGAGCATCTGGTCATCTTTGTGGATGAGGCTGGCTTCAACTTGGCAAAACACTGCCACCGTGGAAGGAATATCATAGGAAGAAGAGCCACCATTGATGCTCCGGGCCAGAGAGGCACTAACATCACTATGTGTGCAG
>JABFEA020000036.1:23689873-23701469 GCA_019775915.2 Cyphomyrus plagiostoma
GACCACCGCCCACATGACCATATGTCATTACTAGAGGCAATGGTGGATGGGTGTATGGACATAACTGCAGAGGACATCCAGGCCTGGATAAGAGACACTAAGAGATTCTTTCCTGGGTGTATGGCAGAGGACATCATCCGATGTGATGTTGATGAAAATCTGTGGCCAAATGCTGAGGATAGAATGGATTAGACCAGTCTAACAATTCTATGTTCTAAGCCATTGATAGACAGGACTTGTATTTTTTGTTGGTGTAATTGATTATGTATTTTTTTCTTTTTTTTGGGGTGGGGGGGTAATACAGCAGATATTGCGCTGTGTGGACAAGAAAAATAAAGTTCACTGAATTACTGTTGCATTTGTGATTCATTTATCATGTATTTTTACATTACAGTAACATATGGCTGCTTGGTTTCTATTACAGTAAAACACTCAGTATAGTTTTACTGTAGATTTACTATACTCAACCGTAACAAACTTTCTCCATCTGCAAGGCATGAAATATTTACATACCGCAAAAAAGAAATGGCAACACCTACATAATTTCTAATGGAATATATTTCAGCAGAATTGGTTAGTATTACAATTTTTACACATAAAAGTAGTTCTTGTTTATTTTATTTTTACAATGCAACATGACAGTAATTCGTTCCAAACCGGAGATACAGCCACACTTTATATATGCAATTTGCAATGCTGAAAGTTGCTGGTGTTTTTTAGGCCATTGAACATTGAGTGCCCCAGTAGTGTTGTTGCGTGACAGAATTTGTCATTGTTATGGCAGCATGAGTCACTTTTGGATGAATTGTGAAACGTTTTGGTGGTTGTAGGGAATTTTGCACCAAAGGTTAAGTGATGTGCTCAGGTGTGTATTGGTACAGCCCACTGTGTGAAGTGTTGTGAAAAAGTGGACCTGGTATTGAGACAAGTGTGAAAATTATTGGAAAAAACTGAGTACATAAGTCTCTTTAAGAACATCAACCCTGGTTACGTATCAGCTGCTGGAAAGGCCAGGTAATGGCTATCACTCACCTTACACGTGTTTTCACTGACTTTCCTCACTTACCAGATGTTGGTGCGGAAAAGTCTTACTCCATCAATGTCCTCTTAGACTCTCATCACAGAGGGGGCAGCTGGAGTATTTGGTTGACATGTAGACATGTTCTTGTCTTGGGTCCAAGCAAATCATATCCTCAACCCCTCCCTGAATGAGGCCATTGCACCCCTGACTGGAGTTTGGTTTTGGCTGCCTCTGGAATGTTTTGGGCCTTGTGTGTTTGAATCTGATTTATGCTTTATGTTTCCTAATCAGTCCTTGCTGTGAATCACCAAATCCGCCTGCTTTTGTATCTCAAAACTCATTACACCAATAAGGATATCTCCATTTCATTAAAGAATATTGAGTGCAAGGAATGGTAAGGTTGTGAGGATTAAGAAATTGAATTTAAAGGAATCAATCACATCAAATAAACAGGTATCTTTAGTTTTTATATGTTAAAATGCAGCGATATAAAAAAAGCCATACATACTTCTCTGACATTTATATGGCTCAGTAAATGTGTTCTTGTTTTATGTTCACTGCAGCAGCACAAAGAAGCATGTTCATCAAATGGCAATAAGTGTTTAGGTTTAATTTGTATCCAGCTTTGCAAAGCACTGACTTAACACAGTCCTCCGCTTAGGCAATTCATTATACATTTATAACACAATTTGTCTTAATGTTCCCCTAGTAAAAGTGGGGTACAAACGTGAAAAAACAAACGTTATCACAATAAAGGAACAGACAAATAGTAAAATAATATATTTTTTTGTTTTAGCATGTCCAAGACAATATATTTGTGAACAAATATTTGTTCACTTACATTTTGTGCAGACTAACTTAAATCTGACAAGTTATCCCAATAAGCCAGTAAACCCGCTTTGTAGTACAGGGCACTGGGGGGACAACATTCCACAAATACACTGAGCCTGGGGTAGGAACCAAACCTTAACACCTGTCACCGGTAACCACCTGCAGTTATGTTAACTCCATAGGGTACTCCATAGGGATGGAGGATAGTTTGTTTAGTGGGGAGTACTCCATAGGAGTGGGGGATAGTTTACTTAGTGGGGAGTACTCCATAGGGATGGAGGATAGTTTGTTTAGTGGGGAGTACTCCATAGAGATGAGGGATAGTTTACTTAGTGGGGAGTACTCCATAGGAGTTGGGGATAGTTTACTTAGTGGGGAGTACTCCATAGGGATGGAGGATAGTTTGTTTAGTTGGGTGTATAGATCTGTGGGACAAAGGACCAAACGGCAGGCGTCAGGGAGGGAGGACATAACATGGGGAGTACTAGCTCATCCCACTCACTGGCCCCAAGGTTTTCTCACTTTGGGCGAAATGTCTGATATAAAAATGAAACAATAATGGCTAAAATTATATGCCATTGGGAGTACCAGGAGATTTCAAGGTGGCCTGCTCTTCCATTCAGAGCAGACCTTTGAATAATCACAAACAATCTGGGTGTCTTGGTGCAAAATGAGCATGCAGTATGGTCCCAGCCCATGCCTGGAAATTCGTGGTATGACCTATTTGTCGTAATTCTACAGTGTTATGTGGCCCACCTATTGGTAACATATCATCATTATGCATATATAATTAAAGTACTGTGTATAGTATGGCTAAAATCTGATTTGCGCTGCATTCATTAAATGTAATCAATGAAAAGAAATGGTGGAACAGAGAGAGAGTGAGAGGAAATGAAAATGAAACTGAAAAATGTTCTTTTTAAAATTACTGATTTTCAGCTCAATACCCTCCATCAGGTGCAAAGCCTGGCCCGAAGCTTATTTGTTCTCCTTTTAAACATCGATGTAATTTGTAAGAGATAATGTACTGCTACTTAACAAATGAATAATTAATTTCACATGCTATGAAAAATAATGTTTATATTACTAATTACAAAGCTTCTGCTGAAAAACATTGTTCAGTTGCCATTACGTTAATGAATGAACACTCTTGGTCAGGGGCGTTGGTAGAGATTTTGGGCCCCCATGAAAGCATATCATATTAGGCCCCCCAGTCCAGACCAATCCAGTTATTTTCCTAATTTTTTTAGGGCCCTGTTACTCAGGGGTCCTTGGAATCGTCTTAGCTTTCCTCCCCCTTACTGCGCCCCTGCTCTCGGTACCTGGATGACTGGGCTGGT
The DNA here is from genome assembly GCA_019775915.2 of Cyphomyrus plagiostoma. Taxonomy (NCBI): domain Eukaryota; kingdom Metazoa; phylum Chordata; class Actinopteri; order Osteoglossiformes; family Mormyridae; genus Cyphomyrus; species Cyphomyrus plagiostoma. The sequence goes on from JABFEA020000036.1 coordinate 23,693,066, forward strand.
ATTGAGTTTAGCGGCCATATAATCAGTGGTGTTATTGATTCAGTGATGCACCTGTCAGACAAATGATGTTGTGTTTCATTGGTGAACTGCACATGGCCTCCTGACTCACTGCTGAAAAAGTTTAGCTACTGACACTCGTTTAAAATGACTTAAATTTAAAAAGAAAAACATACACATCAGAGTGATCTAAAGAACACTTTCATTTGAAAGAGTAGGAATTCTACACCTTCTGCATACTGATGTGGATGTGAGCAGTAATGGAAAGGGCATGATTGCATGACTGTGAATTTACTAAATTACTTATTTAGACTGTTTATGTATAAACATTTTTTTACCTTTAATTGATCTTAGCTGCATTTTTCATGCCGTATTATGGGATCATCCCACACTGAGACTGTACAGCTGGCCTCCACCACATGATGTGAACCACATCCTTTCCCTGTTCATAAGCATGTACAGTATAACACAACTTTAAAAGCTTACTGCTTTGTGTCAGACATAATTATATGCTTATATACAAGGGCACAGGAGGGAGTCTGGGGGAGACAAAATAATTTAAACATATATAGGTGTAGTGTTTCTTTGGTTGTGTGTGTGTGTGTGTGTGTGTGTGTGTGTGTTTGTGGGGGGAACGGGGGATTTGGCAGTTAAGTATTGGGGATACGTGCCCTTGCCCCCCAGTACCTATGGCCCTGGTTATACATTGTTGTTTGGAAACCGCCCCACACACTGATGCAGGTAAATTTAATATTCTGTATATCAAAATACCACCCTGTTGAACAGATTAAGTAATGCAATTACTGTGCTTGCAAAAACTAACAATCTATAAGTCTTGTAGCCCCTTAACCGTTAGCCTGTTTTCATGGGTTCTGGGCTGCTAAGTGGGGATAAGTGGTTGGTCACTGTTTTCTCCTTTCTTTTTTGTTGTGGGTTCAAGGCTGGCCAGAGCCCCTTGTGTTTGCTTCTTGCTCCCTGGTTGTACTATGTCAGTTTTCTTTGTTTTGGTTTCCCTTGGTGTTTGATCCTCCTGTATCTGTTGATTGACCTCACCTGTTTCTCTTTGCCGCTAGTTCTTTGTACCCCACACCTGTCCCTTGTTTGTCCTTGTTATCTGTGTATTTAAGGGCCTACCTTGGTTTTTTTTACTCAGTCTATTGTTGCAGTTAGTACTATGTGTTTGTAGCTGTGGTTGTTTACTAGTTCTGCTCCCAGTTTGCTCTATTCTCTAGTTATGTGTACTTTGTGATTAATTTAGTTTGTTCTTAATTTTCTGTTTTTGTTTTCGACCCCTCATGGTCCCTTTATTTTCTGTTTCCCCCCCTTTGTGTTGTTTGTTAATAAACATCCTGCTCCGTCGCTCGTCCTTTTCCCTTTTTCGCCATTCCCCATCGTAACATTACAATACATCTCTTCCCACACTTTAATTTCATTCATCAAAATGATATTTCTGCAAATTACTGGACATATATTAAAAATGGTGTTTGTAATATGAACTTAAAGGATAATACATTTTGTTTTCAATACATTCTCCATTGTAAATCGTTTAAAATTACTAATAGATTTGTCCTAGTTTACCAAATTATTCTACTCAGTATGACCGAAAGAAGGCAATTGGTAAAGCAAGACAGATTTACTACTGTCTGATCAAAACAACCACTTACCCGCCAGGCAACCACAGTTAAATCACATCTCATTTGCCAAGCCACACTCTGCTAAAGTTAAGCCTTCTGGTCTAGTTTCCACGATTTCAATCGCACTGAGTCCTTTGATGCAGACTATAAATAATTCATGCAATTTGATGTAGACCTGTGCTGTAGTGATGCCACGTTTGTTACATGTTTGTTACATGGACCTGGGATAGATTTTAATTCACGTCCCATATTTAGTGTCCTGATCTTGAGCCTATCCAAGGAAGAATGGGACTCAAGTCAGCCACACACATACAGTAACATATCAATTCATCTGAACAGCATATTGTGATGTGGGTGGAAAAAATAAATAAATCAGGACCTGTGTGAATGCAAGGAGAACACAAGAGATATGAATTCACAAGCATTTGATGTTATACTAAAGCCATTCAAAATGTCCTTCAAAAGTAATTTTAGATATAAACTCCCTGGCCACTCTTTAGGAAAACCATTTTAATACTTGGCAGATCCCTCATGCTCCATCAGAACAGCCTGAATTCTTCATGGCATGGACTGAACACAATTGTTTGAGCATTCCTTAGAGATTCTGATCCATGCTGACAAGATTGGAATATGTAATCACTGCAGATTTGTCGGCTGTGCATTCATGCTACAAATCTCCTATTGCAGCACGTCCCAAAAGTGCTCTATCGGATTCAGGCCTGATGACTGGGGAGGCCATTGAAGTGCCCTGATTTTACTCTCATGTTCATGGAAGAAGTTTGAGGTTACTTGCAAAGGTGCCTTATCATGGTGGAAGTAGCCATTAGAAAATGGATAAATTGTAGCAATAAAGGGATGCACATGGGCAGCAACAATCCTCAGATTTAAACAATGCTTAATTGGTGTTGGGGGCAGATGTGCACCACGAAAACATTCCGACTCCACCATCTACATGTTACAACAGAAACCGAGATTCCTCAGAACAGGAGACATACTTTTTTCAGCAAGTCACTCTTGGTAAGCCTGTGAATACTGTAGCCTCTGTTTCCTATTTTAGCTGATGGGAATGACGCCCAGTGTGGTCTTCTGCTGCTGTAGCCCGTACACTTCAGGGTTTGAGCCGTTCAGAGGCACATTCACTTGGTCAGAGGTCCTCCCTACTATTGTTTTAGTGTAGTGATCGCTGGGGTGTGATGACGGTAAGAATCGTCAACCCATTTTAGCAAAGGCTCATGGGTAAGCCTGTGCATTATAACGCTATTCAGTGATGCTTTTCTGCTTGCCTCTGTTGTAAAGAGCAGCCATTTGGGTCATTGTGGCTTTCCTGTCAGCTCAAATTAGTCTGGCTATTCTCCTGTGACCTTTCTCATCAACAAGGCCTTTCTACCTACCAGAGGCTGTTTAACAAGAGTGCCTGACCCATGGCCCCACTAAATACGTATGCTACTTGGGTCTGAAATAAATTAATTCTTCTTCTTCTTCTTATTGTTATATATATAATTTACATTTACATTTATATACATGGACTAAAATTTTGTGCACTGGGAACAGATGAAATACAAACGTAAGCACATTTGTACATTTTCTTGATGGACATTCAACGCTTGTGTGTTGGGTGGTCGAGTCACTTCAGTTGGTGAAAAGCGAAGTTATCAACTATCAAGCTTGTGGAGCAAGACAGTGTAAACAAGAAATCTTAGTGAGTTACATATTTGTAAAAACTGCAAAATGTGACTGCAAAGCCCGGCGTAAATAATATCGTTTTCAAAATTGTCTTTTGCTTCTCAGTGTTGCCAATCTAGCATAAGTAATACTTGGAGGACATTAAGGTCCTAGTCTGGCTCCCCCCAGTTGAAATGTTCTAGAACTACCGCTGCCACCCACAGAACTGCTATTTGCTGGATGCTTTGATTTTGCAAACTCCTGTGTGTGAAAATCCTAGGAGAAAATCACACTTTTTGAAATATTCAAAGCACCCAACCTGGCATCAACAACCATGCTATTTTACCTACTGAGCTGCTACCATTTGACTGGCTGATTAGATATTTCCATTCACAACCAGTGGCGGCAGAGCTGATTAATGGCATTATCCTTCAAACAGACAGGGTTATTTTGTTCATGAAATCCTCTCCTTCCTCTCCTCTGAATGCTGAAGGCTTTCCCTTCTCAGATTCCTTATTTGTAAGACACATTTGTGATGTGACCTTCGATTTAAACACAAAGCATCACATTCGGCAGATCAGAACGTGTTAAACAATCACTGACTTATTGAATGAACCAAAGGTAATGGACGTCATGCCCCTTGTAGTTTGTGAAGTACTTAGTCCTTTTCTCTTAATCAGGCTATGTGCAGTATACAGGAGTCATTTAATGCTCACCTTGCTTAAACTTGATTAAAAAGCATTAACGTTATTGACTTAAATTAACAATGTGTTCTTAGTTCTTTCCGAAATATCTAGCTTCTGAATAAATTTCTAAAAAATGATGCAAAACCAGGGCCAGCAAAAATGAAATGCCAGTGTATTATGTAACTCATTTTAGCTTATCTAACTAAGCTGGTCCTTGGAGATCCACATATAGTCCTTTTTTGACAAGATCTTGTTTGAGAAAAGGATTTTAAGGATTTTATTTAGGTGTAAAATGAGGAAGGGATGAGTAACAGCTCTGTGCATTATGCCTTATATGTATGTTATGGGAAACTCAGTTATGGGACTCCTCCACTCAGTTATGGGACTCCTCCTCAGCACTTATAAAAAATATTCCACAAATTGGTTTTCGGCCCTTATAAATAACTTTTCCCAGACACCTTGTAGGATTCTTATATTAGTATTATAGTTTGAATTATTGGTTAGGGTATTTTTTTTCTCCCATTCCCTTAAACCCGTACTCAGTAATATTTGGTGACTTTAATCATGCGTCTCTGTGCAATACAGTGAGTGGCTTCAGACTCAGCATATATAAATGAAAACAAGGGTAGACAAGATCTTGGATGTGTTCTATCCAAATGTGAAAAATGTGCTCTGTCTTCCTTAGATCTGTCACACCACAACTTGTAAACCAGGCAGCCAAATATAATGTCCTTGTTAAGAGGGTATCCCTAGATTGATAAATCTGTCAAACAAGAAATAGGAGAAGCTCAGGGGAACTATTTGGAGGTGACAGACTATGACTTGCTTTCTGAACTGCATGATGATGACTTTGATGGGCTCTCTCAGTGTTTCACCTTCTGCATAGATGCAATTATTATCTGGAAAACAATTAGTTGTTTCTTAAATAACAAACCCTGGATTGAAAATAATATAAAAGTATTTTACAGTAGTAGGGATTATCTGATGGATATAGGAGGATGGATCCATAAAGCAGGATCTGAAAAGGAAGGTCAGAGAGAGAATGAGGGGGAATAGGAGGAGGATTAAGCATAAACTGGAGATCAACAGCAGGTTTAGAAAGGAGTGTGGAGTTAAACTGGCTATGACAAGGTGGGAGGCTCTAGTGAAGTCTAGAACAAGGATGCTTGTATCTTTTTTTCAGGTTTGTCCATTTTGTCCCCTCAAATGAGGAATCAGATAGGTCAGCAGGAGCAATGCAGCTGGCCCCGATTGATATCTGACCCAAGGTGCTTAAAGGCTGTGGGAACTAAGAGGTTCTTCCACATGTGTAACTCATGCAGGGTTTGTTTGATTGTGTGTATCCAAGTTAAAAAAGTAATCTGTACCTGTTTAGTGATTACGGAAATACACTATAATGCCAGAAGTATTGGGACACCCCTTTAAATCAATGAATACAGGTGTTCCAAACACTTCCATAGCCAGAGGTGTATAAAATTAAGCACCAAGGCATGCAGACAGCTTCTACAAACGTTTGCAAAAGGATGGGCCACTCTCAGGAGCTCAGTGCATTCAAGCGTGGCACCGTGATAGGATGCCACCTGTGCAATAAGTCCAACTGTTAGTGGTATTATTACAAAGTGGAAGCAATGGGGAGCAACTCAGCCACGAGGTGATGGGTCACGTAAAATCAAAAAGCGGGGACAGCACATTCTGAGGTCCCCAAGTGTCTGCAGAATCAATCGCTACAGACCTCCAATCTTCATGTCGCCTTCAGATTAGCTCAAGAACAGTGCATGGAGAACTTCATGGAATGGGTTTCCAAGGCGGAGCAGCTGCATCCAAGCCTTACATCACAAAATGCAATGCAAAACGTCTGATACAGTGGTGTAAAGCATGCTGCCACTGGACTCTAGAGCAGTGGACACGTGTTCTCTGGAAAAATGAATCACGCTTCTCTGTCTGGCAATGCGATGGACAAGTCTGGGTTTGCCGGTTGCCAGGAGAACGATACTTACCTAACTGCATTGTGCCAAGTGTAAAGTTTGGTGGAGGGGGGATTATGGTGTTAGGTTGTTTTTCAGGGGTGGGACTTGGCCCCTTAATTCCAGTGAAAGGAACTCTTAATGCTGCAGCATTCAAAGCCATTTTGGACAATTTCATGCCCTCACCTTTGAGCCTTGACCTCAACCCGATAGAATACCTTTGGGATGAATTAGAGTGGAGACTGCAAGCCAGGCCTTCAAGTCCAACCTCAGTGCCTGACCTGTCAAATGCTGTCTTGGAAGAATTGTCAAAAATTCCCATAAACACCCTCCTAAACCTTGTGGACACCTTTCCCAGAAGAGTTGAAGCTGTTATAGCTGCAAAGGGTAGGCCAACTCCATATTAAAGCCTACGTATTAAAAATGGTATGTCATTAAAGTTCATGTGTGTGTAAAGGCAGATATCCCAATGCTTTCTGCAATATAGTGTATAAAAGCCAGAATAAAAAAGGAAATAAAAATAATCTGTCAAAGGATACCATGGTAGCACTAAGTCTCATCAGATTTAGTAAGTTTCCATAGCAACAAAAGCACAAGTCTTTTTTCATCAACTAAATGTTCTCTTCGTAGCTAAGAACAAACAACATAATTAATCTAAAATAAAAAAGACAATTTTTTTCTATTCCCTTTAGGTTCTTTTTTTACTACTACTATTACGATTAATTGTATACCTGCTTACAAAATTATGTCCTTTGAAATGAAAAAAAGATTAAAGTAATGACAGCAGTAATCTGCCATGGTTCACAGGTAGCATACACTGTCACATTTTGGAAAGTTTAACGAATGAGGATTCGATTTGGCTGACAGTCTTTTTTTCTTTTGAGTTGATTGGTGCTTCTAAATTACACTGCAAAAGGTAAACAAGGCACACACTCGGTTTCTATGCTTGTTGAAAGGACTCATGTAAACACATTGGCAAGAATTGCTGGGAAATCCTGTTTCTGGGAATGTTTCTGTCTGGCTTTGAGTGAGGACCCCTCTCATGACTGACCTTCCGTATCCTTTTGGTTTGATCAATAACCCAAAAACTCTCTCTCTCTTTTTCTATAGAAGTAGTAAAATGAGGTGTAAAATCTGTAGCTGTGTAGCAAAATAAAAATGATAAAATGAATATCACATTTGAACAAATTACATGCTGTTGCGTTGGGGCAGGCAAGCAGGCAAGGGAAACCGTATATGTGAGCACAAGAGGATTTATTGACGATAGACAGACTCTCAACAGGGAACGTGACAATGTCAATGACAGACCTCTCAGAGACAGGCTAGCACACGGATTAAATATACAGAACTAAGGGATGGAAGCGCAGAACAGCCGAGAAAAATTAGGAAGTCACACGAGGTTGATGAGGGGGCGTGGAACACAGGAGGATCGTATGAGCAGGTCATGACACATGCCAATATGCACCATATGTAACCTTGAAGCCAATAATGAAAGTAAGGTTGCTGTGCATTTCATTTGAAAATTAATCAGTTATACACTGTTTCAGCAAATGCCTTTCATATAAGAAAACCCTTTGTAACCCTTGTAAACAATGACATAAACATTCTTCATACAATATCATGTAATATTAATGACAAGTATATTCATGAAATGTACACTCTATCTATCTATCTATCTATCTATCTATCTATCTATCATCATCACTATGGCAGGGTGGGTAGCCTTGTTGCCTCATATCTTCTGGGTTAGGAGTTTGAATCTGGTTTCTGATCTGTCTTTGTGGACTTCATGTTCTCCTTATGTCTTGTACATTTTCTTCAGGCAAGACAAGGACAGTCAGCTAGGTCAGGGCTGCCCAGCCCTGATGCTGGAGATGTACCACCCTGGAGCGCTTAGGTGCAGCCCTAATTTATCACACCTGATACAGATAATCAGGCCCTTCAATAACATCTCAGTATCACTGCTTACAATATGACTGAAGGACCTGATTCTTTGTGTCAGGTATCAGGGCTGTACCTAAGCTCTGCAGGGTGGTAGATTTCCAGGAGCAGGGCTGGGCAGTCCTGAGTTTGACACATCTAATGCCACTTTTCCCGTGCCATACAGGAACTGACCCATACCTGATTCATACCACAAAGAGAGACTAGTTACAGCACGGTTCCAGCTTGCTTCGGTTTACCACTGCAGACGGGTCAACCCAGCGAAGGCTTTGCCCGGTTTGGAGAACAATTGTGACATAAAATGGAAGAGGTGCTTCTTTACTGTTCACGCAGTGTACATCATTTTACTGTTCACGCAGTGTACGTCATTTTACTGTTCACGCGGTGTAAGTCATTTTACTGCTCACACGGTGTACATCATTTTACTGTTCACATGGTGTACGTCATTTTACTGTTCACACAGTATACATCATTTTACTGTTCACATGGTGTACGTCATTTTACTGTTCACACAGTATAC
>JABFEA020000036.1:23739835-23758433 GCA_019775915.2 Cyphomyrus plagiostoma
CCCCCCCCCCCCCCCCCCCCCCCCCCCCCCCCCCCCCCCCCCCCCCCCCCCCCCCCCCCCCCCCCCCCCCCGGAGAATTTTCTGCATTTCTGACTACAGATGGCATTATCATCAGGATGTAGCTAATGGCATTATAAAGCTCTTATGTTTGATCTATTAGTCACTGCATCCGAAATTTTCCTTCATGGGATTAATAAACATCTTCATATCTCATCAGCACCTCTTCTATACTTGAAAGCTGTTCCAAATAGTGCTGGCTGTCTTGTATTTTCAACAGCTTTATAAAACTCAATTGGTTGGGAATGATGTGAATAAGTGAAGAATACATCTTCCGTATTTCATTTGTCTTAAAAAGCAGATGTTGCGGCCAGTTGAAAATAATATAGGATTAAAAGTGAGTAAACCTAGGTAATGCATCGAGAAAAGAACATACATTTTAAATCAGAAGTATAATAATAGAAATGAACTGAAACACTAGTTACCATCAGTTCCTGACATCCACTGAAGATGTAAAGCAGGTGCCTAATATTAGCAGAGTACTGTCTAATTCTAATCTTGTTTTAAGATAATGGGAGGCCAATCTCTGATGAATTTGTCTCTCCCTGTGCTGTTTCCTATGCTTATTTGTATAAAAGGCAACAAAAATTACTGAGTTCACATTCTTGTTTTAAAATTCTACGAGCTAGACCATACATTAGACAGAATATTTACATGTTACTAAAGATAATTACATTTTACTAGTAGTTATACTATTTAGCTGGCTGCATTATAGCTAGCTAACTCACTGACTGAATCGCCACACCAGACACAACACTGAGAATGTCATAGTCTTGTTTTTACATTAAATCTGGCTGGTCAGTATAAATACGAGCTCTAAGATGAGCTGTAAACCTGGCTCTTGTCATACATAGCAGCTTCTGTTCTCACTCCTTATGGTCTGATAAGGATGCTCTCCATGTAGCCTGAAGTGCAGTCGGTACTTAGGCCATTAGCCACACCCTCAGCATCATGGCTCCTTAAATTCATTAGGTAGTGAAAATCAAACAGAAACATGGGACACTTATGTACAGATAAGAGCATACATTCATTTTCTTGCAGTACTTTAGAGAGGACAATAGATCAATTTTCCCTTCTCACTTCATCTCATTCTGAAATACCACTTACATGGTAGATTAGATATTCTTAAAAATTTCAGTTCTTTAACATAACAGAAACCATTTTCTGTGATCACAAGGACCCACTGCTGGTGCGGTTTATTCTGCTCTGTGGAAAAAAATATCCACCCAAACCTTACGTACACGCAGCCTTCTGTGGATGTAAATGTACAAGTAATCTTTGACGTTCTTTGAAGGACTGAAGTGCCGCTTCACAGTGTTGATTAAAAAAAACGTCTCTAGCATGGTGCTGTACATTCATCTGGTCTGGTTGCCAGAAAAAATCCGAGCCCAGAAGATGTCTGAGATGTCCATCAAAAGCTGACTAAATGTCGAATTGACGTCACATGCTTCAGCCGCGGACAAAAAAAAAACCCATGCATAATGTCCTGCATCTGTGAACATCCAAGTGAGGAGCCAAAAGCGACTTACTACAAAGCTTTCAACCACAGTGCCAATTACAACATCAATAAATATAAGGAAGTATTATATGCTTATAATGTGCACTACATTTACCTGTAACTTATCAAGGATAGGTTTACGTTTCCAATTGTGATTCAGGCAACTTAAATTAATCATCCAATAGCATAGTGCTGTTGTCAGACCTATGTACAAACAATGTTAACAGCCTCGAATGAGTTGAGAAAACAGCATTTCTCCTCTCCTCAAAACTCTCTGCTGGTTTATATAAGTGGTTTAAAAATGGTGTCATCACAGTCTGCTCCCCATCCATCTTAGTGACCTGGTTGTTAAGTTATTCCTTCCAGAATGCTTTTGTCATTGATTATTCAGGTAGGTGTCGACCTGCTTTGGCATTACTGCTGGTCGCACCTCCTCCTGTGCCCATAAGTCAGCTGCAGGGTCATCAGCCGGGTTCCACCAATCAGCAGCGTTTTGCCCCATTGACCCTGGAACGCCTTCTGTTGGCGGAGCAGTAATAGGAATGTCTCCTTGCCACCTCCTGCCGCAGGACCTTGGCTTAGGTGTCATCTCCCCACTTCTGCTTGTTTCTCCTCAACTAGAGCCAATAGCTGCTCATTTAATAGTAACCTGTTGGCCATCTCATTGATCCATTCGAAATGTGGGGAGTCAGTTTTCAGTTACCAACATCCTAAACTAAAAAAATCTCTCCTTATTCATCTTAAAAACACTTGCCCAATGGAAGCCAAAGGAGAATACCTACAGACATACCAATTTAATCTTGCTTGAGTCTGTGTTTTTATCAAATTCTCTGAAGAAAACCAGGCTATGGTGTTATTGCTGTTTTTTTGCCATTTTTCTAATTTATTGTGTTTTCTTTCCTATTCCTGCACCTTCGTTTGTATATTTTTTCACATATTTTATACATCTTGTTTTAATCCTTCAGTCTACTGTAATGCATTTTTATGCTATATAGGTAAAAGTGATGCAACATAAATATTATTATTATTATTAGTAGTAGTAGTACTTGTGGTAGTAGTCAGCATGTGATGCTTTTCTATGTCTGATCATTGCTTTTCTGTTATGTCATTATCAATGGCTGGCTTGTTGAGAGCATCTAGGGTACCGGTTGGTTCTTTGTGCCCCTCTTTGGAGAAGTTGGATACTGCTGTGGCCATCTGGCAGAACTTTCGAAGTAGGATCTCCCTGAGCAGCAGGTACACCCATGGGTCCAGAATCTGGTTCAGAGACGCCATGCGGATGGCGGTGAGGAAGAAGTTGCAGTCGACCTTGGGGTCCTGGCCACAGCTGGATGGGACCACATTGGTCTTGCACAGATGTGAGGACCTCTGTGTTAAGATCATCTTCAGCATTAATATCTAAAAAAGGAAGTATGCCACATTCAAATGGTACAGAGAAAAGACACTTTTATTGAAACTGCATTACTTCACCCCAATTAATTAATAATAATAATCCATCCATTTTCCAACAATAATAATTGGTACTTTATTGATACCCATGGGGAAATTGTCTTACGCCTCCCTCAACTTACTCTTTGTGGAGTAAGTTGTCCGCAAAAGGCAGCCACCTGTAGCAGCACTCAGGGAGCTGGGGGTTAAGGACCTTGCTCAAGGAACCACAGACGTGCTGAGGCTGGGTTTCAATCAGTGACCTCATGATTATAGGCAACCAGGCTTAGCCCACTGAGCCACACGCTACCCTTCTTATGGATAAACTCTAAATTATTAAATTAGAATAATATTCTCAGTTGTGACTTGGCAAATATACAGGACCCATTTAGACTTTGCTTTGTCTGACTGCAGTATTTAATTGCAAGTTCACAAAGACCATACCCACATACTGTATGGAAAGATAAAGAAATATTCTTCCAGCACATTGTTAATATTGCTATGCCATTTAATATCGGGGCTGAGACAGACTACATAAATATATTTCTAATAGATCTAGTTAAATTTGCAGAGAATTTGATTAGTGCTGATGTAATATACATATTAGTCACGGAAATCATTTACTGGTTAATTGAGGTCTTGCAAAGTTCCTGCAAGTGTCGTCGATACAGGCTAAATCTCCATGCAATATCAACAAAATAATGCAATATCAACAGGAAAACGCCTGTCCCTGAACCTAACGTTACTGATGTCCCCTAATACAAAGGAGTTCAGTGGAATTACCCTTGCCATGCCAAAGATGTGTCAGTAGTGAAGGATGTCAAACAATTAGCACCAATGGCTTGACTTCAATGTATGTGAAGCAGCATGAAAACACTAACAGAAGCTGGACACGGCTAAAGAGTCAGAGTCCAAAAAGAAGGCGCATAAGCCAAAAAAACTGCAAAATTATTTAAAATATCACTCATCACACAAACAAAACATGCCTTATGACAGCATTTCAAGAAGGAATGAACCTGTAGTGAAAACAACTGCTGCTTTTTAAGTCCCTGATATCAATGCATTGTTAGGTGTTTTCATTGTTTTGTACATATCATATCTTCATAGATAAAAAAAACACAAAGATAACAGTAATCAGATAAATGTAGAAAGGCTGGATTATGGATACATATTTCAAATACTGATATTAAATTTAGTAAGGGCCTAATTGTTGCCAAATTGTATTTTTTCCTCTTTGATTGTTAATTATTCTGTCTGCAGCGTCTAGGTTTCCTTTTGATAGCCCACATTCATATCCTATGACCACATATTTCATTCAAATATAATTAACAATCAAGCAAAACACATCTCCTATTCCACACTCCATATTTTATTCTAACTACAGTACACTGTTGACAAGGATTCACTGTCAATAGTACTTTATCATTTTATTAAATACTCAAATATCAGGACACTAAACGTATGGGGTCTCTTTTTTGTATGCAGTGGTTACGTTAAACTTTCCTACTAAATGTTAATAATACCCCACCATCCCTGAACAAGATAACTGGGTGGAAAGATTAATTTCATCCTAAATGTTTCGGGGCAGGGATTTCAAACGTCCAATATTTATCTTGCTACGTCAGGATCCGAAATTTATGTTACATATTGCAGTAATACATACCAGCAGCGGGGACCAGCAGATGACCAGCACGCACATTATCCCCATCAGCTGAATGACAGTCTCCATGGTTAATTTCTCCCACTGCTTTGCCGTCTGGGACGAGCCAGGCTTAGTTCTGCAACGTGTTAAGAGGAATCTGATTGTGATGGCGTTGCAGAAAACAGTAACAAGTAACGAAAAAATTCCCAGCACAGCAAACGTGGTAGAAAAAAACACATTCCCGAGAGTGTTCCTGTCACCAGTGTCAATAAAACACCACGTGCCGGGCCACTGCAGCTCATACTTGCCGACACCCGCAATGGGTAAGAGGGCGAAGAGCAAAACAAGGCATGATATGAGCGCCAGAGCTGATTTTGTGATACTTGTTTTCATGTGGTTGGCGTACCAGAGCGGGCATGTGATGGCCAAAGTCCTTTCAATCGCCATTGAGCTAGCCAGGAAAAGTGGGCACAATCCAAACATAGTCATGCACACCCCAAAGAAAGCGCAGAGTCCTCCACTGGGATCTATCCTCTCCCATTCTAAATCCGCCCAATAGACCGATATAACTATAGGGCTGGTGAGGAGCTGTCCAGAAAGATCCGTCAATGCCAGTGAGCCAATGCAGAGAAGAAAAGACCTTTTCCTCTTGTCCGCTTTATTCCTATAAGACCTGTACACCAGCAAGAGAGCCAGCGAATTCCCAACCATTCCAGTTATCATCATTGTAATTGGGAAAGCCACGGACACGCAGCGGCTGATTTTCGTGCTATTAAACAATTTGGAAACGTTGTATTCCGTCATCCTTATAGTTGAGAGGTTGTACAGGCTGCCCACAGAGCTGCAGCTCTTGGAGTTCCTCATAGTTTTTCATAAAGGGATCGTACTGGTCCCCGGCTCCACAAGCACTCAAACTTCACGCATAATGCCGAGGAGCTTTTAACCGGGAGGAGGCGGCGCCACCAGAAATGATCTCCATTGACATTAAGCGAGTTCAAATACATAAGCAAAAGGACAAATATTCAGTTTAAAATGTAAGTTTAAAGCTGTGTAATTTCCGATAATGCTTCTACCTGAATTTCTACGACAAAATTTACGGATAACATGTTGCTATCAAATCACACATCGTTAATCATTTATGATAAAAATGGGATTACGCAATGATATCAAGCCAACTAGAAAACGGAAAAATGTTTTAATTATTCATGTCCAATGAAACATGGGTAACGATTTATTACAACTACAAAATAAAGGAAAACGCAAGCGTCAATTATTCGTAATTATAATCTTATAAATAAATTATACAAATAATACTTTGTTGTATTCCTTTTGCTCTTTTAAATACCGTTTCTACCAGCAGACCCCAGATATTCCGATTCCTAATATGCGCCACGAATGCCACCTTCCGTTTAAAATTAGTACTACAACAACTTAGTTAGAAGTTCTACGGTATGAAGAACTGTATGTGTATGTCATGCATGGAGTTAGATGACAAACGGCTGATGTAAATTTAACAACTATTTAAAATAATTAACGTCAGGAGGATATAGTTAACCACACCCATTGCAAATAACCGACTAACGGGTTAAAGAAGACAGTTTCATGTTGTTCGCAGAATTTGCCTCGATCTAATGAATGTGTTTCTTGAGCTGTGTTCAGAGAATTGGAACACATAATAACGCGAAAAAAACAAACATGCTCAGTGTCAATAATAAAGTGTATATATTCTATTTAAAAATTACTCGTAATTCTATCTCGGTATAAGTACATTAGATGCTACGATCAGTCAAATGGCAATTAATTCATCACTAGTAGGAGCATAATTGGATAGGTTGGGACCCAATATGATATTCTTTCATGCTGTCCAAAATGTCTACAGACATCTTTGATTAGCAGCTCATACAAGAAGGCTCCTATACGATCCCCAATGGTTGAAATTATATATGATTCCCGCCATTGTTACAATGGTAAGTGATTTTCAATTACTTTTGTGGACAATTTAGTTTTCTATATTGTATCCAATTAATTCCAATCTGAGTAGGTCAAAATCTCCGAATTTCAGTTAATTTTGATCACCGATTGTTCACATTCATGAGTTAAGCAATTCTTCAGCTAACAGTGAGACGCAAATATGATTTAGATCGTTTTTCACTTTACATAACGTGAGAACAACTTCGTCTGTGTCTGTATGTTTACATGCGTGAGTAAATGAATATGCAAATATCGCACCTCCCTGCGACTCTGAGACGCTCTGTAAGCACAACCTTACCCCAGCACAGAGGTGGTGGGGAATGGAATATTTAAAAACACACACATTTGTATCAGTATCTTTGTGGGGACCATCCATTCGTTTCTATGGGTAAAACCCTATTTCCCTACTATGACAACCTTCATCAGCCCCAATTTTAACCATAAGTAACCGAACAGAATACAACACTTCTGGTTTTAGCTGTTTGATTGTGGTCAGAGACCTTTTTAAAACTAAGCTTCCCCTTGTGAGGACCGAAAAAATAGTCCCTAAAACATAAAAATTAGTTTTTTTCTACAATATCAGGACATAATGGAGGCATATCACACGCGCAATTTACCAAAAAAACTTTTTGAAATGTTTATTTTGCCCTACTTTATATGACTGTCTTGAAAGACAAAATACCCATTAACTGTAAGAACATTTGTAAACCTCAAATCTATCCCAGGAGGCAGAAAGCAGGGGACACTGTGTATGACATTTCAACAACTTAAATAGTACACCATATACATAATACAGCAACTCACAGACAACAGTTCACATAATTGCATGTGCCTCGATTGGTGGAGACCAGAGAACCTGGAGGACTGAAATTTCCAATCAATTCGTCTGTTCAGCCGTTGTGCCTCTTGCAAACTGAAGAATCATAAATTAGTATGATTTGGTTAAATGATCCTGAGCATCTTCATTGGCTGACACAGATAACGGGTATCTGTAAAAAACGGAGCTTCCCCAGCTTGCTTCCTTCAGCAATAAATAAATAAATGCAGAGTATCCAATAAACAAGGCAATTCTGGCAGTAGTAGAATTTTAACCAAGTCCAGGGACTTCAAGTTTAACTAAATGTTTTTAGACTTTGCCATTCCGTACAATATCCCTGCAACGGACTGGTAACCCATCAAGAGCAATCCCTGACCTTGTTCTCTGCTTTGACTGGGATAATGGTTAATGGTTTCAACGAATAACTCCAGAACGCAGGCTGACAGAAATTATTTTGCAATCTACATGCCTCCCTGTGATGAACTAAACAAGCTTTGGGTAAAGGTAAAACCAGGGGTGTAAGGATGCCATTTACTATTTATAAATGTACCTGAGTGTTTCACCACTACTTTTGTAAAGGTATTTGGTTGTTGTGCTGTATTTGTCATAATAGTATATTGTTGCTGGGCTCAAAAGTGTATTAATAGAATTAGATTGTTTGGACATGCTACATGAAGATATAATTCTAGTTAAGATGAAAACAAACAGCAGGGCATACAGAGGACATTTGTTTTCTGCCAAAATGCAAAAATATCCTCTTGGAGACTAGATGTGCAGTCAGTCTGGCGTCCGTTAACCAAGGAAAGATGTGAAATGAGGCAGCTCTTATTTCGGTGGTGAGAGATACCGTCCGACCTCAGTGTGACTTCACACTGGGACACAATTGGGGGACAGAAATGAAGAATTCAGACGGCTATGACAAAACAGTTTTTGATAAATACCCTGCACTATAAGACATTGTGAGGTAGAACTCTCACTCTAAACAGGAAAGACAGGTAGTCAGAGTCTGCAGATCCACACCCTTCATCCTTGAACAGGCTGTGGGACAGGAGTCACAGAGAAACTCAGCTGGCATTGGCGGATACACGAAAGTCTGCTGTAGCTACCGCCAGCCCAATAACCGCAGCCTGGATGTCATACTGAGCTTATTGCGTAAAGCCACCCGATGCTATTATGGCAAGTCATTACGGGCCAGGAGAGGAAACTTTGTCAGACCACATGAAGGTTGGGCTGAAACAGCTTCTTCATTAAATCCATTCTTCCGAAAGTGACACACCGTATCCCCATGACCATATTGCAAACTGGACATGCACCTAAGGTTGCGGGGGGGTGGGTGGGCAGTACACAGAGCCCAGCTGATGAGGGTGGCAGGGGGGCGCTTTCAAGGTCACAGGGAAGTGCAGGGCCAGTCTTTATACCTAAAACCAGTGTTTTGAATAAGCTTTTCACAAACTAAATGAGGATATATGAGAGCTGGAACATCACTAATAAGGGGGAAAACCACAGTGATTGAATTTGTTGACAGGTTTTTATTTACATGTTGTTTACATTGCAGTTTAAAGGAATTGAAAGACCATTTCAACCACATTCTATTACGGGTATCATATAGAAAAAAGAATCATTAAACTACCTTATTCAGCATAGACTAATTACGGAGTTGTACAAAAGGGCAGAGGAATGAAGCAGGGATTCTTGTCTTCACAGTAAAAATATTTCTATTCTATGACTTACTCAGAGACAGGGCTTTTTAACACGGCAATGACAAAAAATGTTCAGAGTGCTGTTAAGCTGCAAAATTAAGGAACCGAAAATGACACAAGCCCACATGATGCGGGAAAAGTACAAGTTAATGTCTTTGCACTAAACTGCACGGCTTAATGGTCACTGAACTTTCTGCAGGAGTTACTGTCAGGTGTGAAAGGGGTAATAAGTAGTTAAAAAACATACTTACCTTGGTTCAAAAATAAAGCAACCAAAGACAGACAGGCCCCATGAAAAATACCACATATCCCTTCTCATACAAACCTGCATTAGCAATAACATGGGTAGAATCACCCAGTTAAGTAAAATGTTATATTGCCATATTAATGCTAATCAGGTCTGGGAAAGTCTCATAATTAAATCCCCCCCAACCCTGACAACACCAAACTCCACCCCTACCACAAAAAAAGGAGGGAAAAAAAAAAAAATCAGTAAAAGCAGACTTAGTTTAGGGATTGCCAAACCTCTTTTTTAGATTAAGTTAACATTTACTCCTGTAAGATATTGCCAAATATGATTAGTCATATAATTTGGAGATTCAAAGCGGCCTTAAGCATCTATCTACTTTCATCCAGCGAGACTATGGTGCCTCCTATATGATCTTTAAACTGTTGAAGGAGAGTTTGTTTTAAAACTGGACAGCGTACAGATAGCAGGAGATTAAGCATATTTTCCAAAATGGTGATTAACGTCTCCCCCCCCTCCCTGCTCCCCAAAAACACCTCAGCAAATACTGCCATTAACAGGCAGATTTGAACAGCATCAACAACTTATCTGAATTGGAAACAACATGCACTGTGATTTAGATCTACGCAGATCTGACTTAAACTTTCTTTAAGGGAGGGAAAGTTTAAATTTATTTCTTTTTTGAACTTGATGATTGGGAGCCTGAATGGGAGGATCCAGACGAAAAGCCTCCGCGCCTGAAGGGTGAGATCAGGGGAGGGGAGGGAAAAAACAAAGGATTGAAAGGCAGGTAAGCACACTGGCCTAGTGCAGGCAAATAAAGCCTGGCTTCATGGGTCACTATAAAGCACCCGACTCGAATACATGCTCCTTTAATTCTGAACACAAATCAGCCCTCCCTGGGTGAAAGCATGAGATAACCTAACAGATCAGTAACAAACATACACCACTGCTTATTCCACATAAACCCAAACCTTTCAGACGATCGAGATCTAGAACGCCTTTTTTTCCTCTCGCCAGACGAGGACCTCGAGCGACTCCTTTTCTGGCCTCGTTCAGGCGAAGATGACGGGGAGCTGGAGCGAGACCGTTTTCTCGGGGAGGACGAGCCCTTCCGAGATCTTGAGCTTTTGGAGGCCAGGGGAAGGGGATAAATCATAGGTGCTCAAATTAGTGAAAGAAAAACGATGGACACTCTTGACCTCAACATTGACGTAGATTCACTGGAGAAGAGGTCGTTAAAGGAAACACTGAATGACACTTTCATATCGACGGCAGCCTCAGATTTTGTAAATCTCAACAGTCAAGTTTTAAAACTTGAAGCCCCCAACATTGCAGATTGTGTTCCTGTCAATAAGGAGACTTGTTAGCCAATTTACATGCTAAAATCCCTCAAACTGACAGGCTGGTCCAAAAAGGCTCAAGACAGGAAAGTTCTCGCTCCCTCTGCTGTGACACACACACTCTCCCAGTAAGAGTGCGTGTCACCTAATTCACCTGGAGTTGGACCGACGCGAGCCAGCTCGGTCTTGGGAGCTTGAGTGGGTTCTCGACCTGGAACTGGATGAGCTTCTGGACCGGGACCTGAAAGAAAGAATATTTATCCAATATTTTTTCCAGGAGACAAAAAATAGAGAAAAAGGAAAAACAACAAACAACTGCACAAAACAAAAAGGAGGGAATCAATTTTCCAAACAGAGATGGACAGTCACACACATTTCAAGGTATGTCACACATGAGCTAAAGCCGCAGATTTTCATCTGACATTCACTGACCAGCAGTGTGCAAGTACACATTAAAAATATAATTCCTCGGGAGTGCAGGTTCCCTGGCGTGCTTCACAGGAAATTGATACTCAAGCCAAATTCTAAGTTTCCAAGAATAAGTGGTGGCAGAATCTCACTGCGGTCAACTCATAGGTTACGTAACATGAACAACCAGAAATAAAATAGATTACTTTAAAGAAGTTAGGCTGCCGCATTTGGGTGTGGAGGAGGGGGCAGGACAAGGACACAAGCATTAAAAAGTGTGAGGGAAGAGACTGCAGAGAAAATATTAACGTGGATAGATCTGAAGAAAAAGATGGCGCTGATACTGACATTTTGCCTGGAGTTACCCTTGACCTGGACCCGTTTACCTGGACCTGGACCGTGAGCTGGAGCTGGAGGAGCGGGAGGAGGAGTGAGATGAGCCCGACCCACTGCTTTTCTTCGCAGCGGGTTTGGCATCCTCGTCGCTGGCGTCCAGGTCATACTTCGACAAGTCCGCATCGTCTTCGTCATCATCATCATCATCCTCCCAGAAGGATACACACAACTCAAATTTATAAACTGCAAGAGTTTGTTTTTGTAAATAATTGTTCTTCGAAAAAGTCAGAATTCATACATCTAATTTGTATTTCGAAAGGTCTCCGTCTTCGTCTTCCTCGTCTTCCTCATCATCATCATTCTCCGGTTCATCTTTAGTGCTTCCCTTCAAAACGGGCTGGCTGACGGTTTTGCCACGATACTTTTTCTTCTTACGGCCAAACTTGTAAATAGAGAAGAATGAACAACATTAGTGAAATATTTCTATAGCTACATACTTCATTAACTAGTATATATCCAGATAAACTAAAAGAAAAAAACCAACAAAAAACCAATTGAAATTAACTGGAATAAATATTATTTGCCTGTTTTACTGGAAACTAGTGAAGATATTCACCTCATCATATTCACCATCAGATTCTTCACGTTCAATGTACTCCACATTTTCCCTTTCATTGAAACCCCCACCATAGCCTGTTAAAATTACAAGTTAGGATCTGTTAACAACAAACTGACTGTACAGTGAGTCACAGATGTATACATTTCACAACATGTAAAACGTGCATACCTGTCCTTTCTTCTAGCTTTGCGTACTTAGGGGTGTTGCACATATTACACTCTGACCTCCGGGCCCAGTTCACATTTCCACAACTGAAAAAAAATGGAAAGGAAAGCAATGGTGCTAAAACCAGATGTACAAAGGAAACTTAACTGAATGTGACAGATACAGCCCTGGCTGAACTTCTTGTTGCTTCTGCATAAACACACAGTGCAACAAAAATGCTGCATGCTTTAGAGATCCCTTATGCGAGCGGATAACATAGGTGATCAATGTAAATAAACAATGTCTTAGAAATAAGTTTTATCTGCTATAAAGCCCACCCCAAATCCACTGGTGCTGATCTAAAATCCTGCCCGTTTCACCTTTAGGCTCTCAGCCTACTGCATGCACATGGAGTGAGGTCCCCTTCACAGCTTCCCAAAATCCTTATTTCCTTTCGCCTACCTATGCTGTATCATGAAAATGTTTTCACCAGGTGAGCTCAGCAAAACACTAGTGATTACGGAGCTATTGGCACTGGGGTGTTACTTTATATTCATTTGTATGACAGTGAGCATGCCATTTTGATGATGAGACCAGCCAAAAAACTACTTTGTGTCCTACCAAACACAGCTACTTGTATGTATATTTACTCATCAATACTAGATATCATAAGAAAATCTGTCTGGCTGAGAAACTTCCATCCATTCTAATATGGGTATGATACATTCTACTTATACTATTTTCCGTAACTTATGTTTGACATTGTTAATATATACACCAATATTGGCAGAACAAATTCCTAGTACATGCAATTGAATTCTGATTCTGATAACAGAGCGGTTAACTACTTATAATACTAGATTCTGAGAAATACTTTCCATGCTAAAGGTCTCCAAAACTAAGAAATACATAAATGTGCAAGCTGTTACACGTATATCAAACACTGTGCACTCGTGGTTGATAGATTTACGCAATAAGCCTTACGGGAACGACTCACGTTTTACACTGCCAGTCATTGGCACTGAAAAGACCCCGGCTTTTCTCCGCCAGGGTCTTCCCTATCTCAGTTCCTCCTGCTTTCATCATCTTCGCTTCCGTTGTTTTTTCTGCAGGAGGCATAATGCACAAAGAATGAATCAGGGACGTTCAACACTAACATTCACACATGTATTACGCTGCTGAAGGGGAAGCGGCCTCACCTCTGCCACATCTGTTGCAGTTTGTTCTCCTAGCGAAGTTCACATTCCCACACCTAAAAACAAATTTAAATGTACATATTTCAAACGTGAATTTATATGTTACAATTATACTTTGCAGAGACAACACAAATCACATGTGCATGAAACAATCTGAAACACAAACATATAGGCAGCCATAAAGCCTACTTGGGTATAGTAGATAAGGAATCTTTCGGTTAATACATGCGTTTCATTATTTGTATATACCTTTACATTCAGAAAAAGCGTCTGAAAACCACGATTTAATCCTTATGGGTGACAAACTGCAACCTATTTTTTTTAGGTTCAACATCACGGCTCGTACAGAAGACAGACCATGCCAGTGTAAAAATCATATAAAAAATAAGTCACTTAAGTAAGCAAACCGACATATTGTAATGCTGGATCATTAATACCAAGCTATACAGGAAGATATACTTCTACTTGTACTTAATATACACAGATAGGTAATTAAGTTCATTATTAGGACAACGGGTCCATGCAAAGTCTAGAGTACAGCATACAGCTAGTCATCCACCTACATAAATTATGAAAGGGAACTTACTGTCTAGCTAGGTAGCTAACTGCAACGTGAAAGGCCTCGTTAAAGTCACGTAGCCTGTCAGCTAGAGGGCTGTGCGAACCAGCCGTTTCCCCTCTGCCTTACATAACGCAATTTCTTTTAAAACGACATCAATATCATATGGTTTCAATAAGCGAGTTTCATAATTAGTTTAAAGACAAAACAGCGCTTTCCTTACTTTTTATCTGGGCAAATCCAGTCGCCGTCGCTCACGCGAAAACTCTTCCCCGACATCTTCCCCTCCATTTGGCTGCCCGCTGACGTCCAGATAAAGAAGCTGGGGTAAGACGCGTGTGTACTGAATCTTACCGAATCATTATCCAAGCAATCCCATATTCTGTATGTGAAAATTGTAGTAACAAATACTTGCTTTGAAACAAAACATCATATGCTTTTTCGTGAAAACGCAGTAATGTTACTAAATTGCTATTCCGGTTCTATTTGAATCAGGCACATACAAAGATAGCCGTAAAAGGGTCCTTTTGTCTGCACGTTTTGGCGGCTGTCGCTGAATAAATGGGTCCCACCTTGCCCATCCCTCTGTATTTCATTTGAAATGATGTTATGTGGAAGCTTACACTATTGAAATATATAGAAATATGTATTGACCGAATCTGAATGTCTACATAAACGGCAAACTGAAAATTTACACTCATCTAGCAAATACAGTAGTTTTCGGGTATCGTTTACTTGGACTATCATACACTTAGTTGGCTGTATAATGGGTGATTATCTACAGACATCCCCATTATTTATACATATCTTGAAATAGTGTTTTACATAATCTGCCATAAGAGCAGCCTGGTGAGATGTGATATTTGAATTGTCTTTTAATCAATCCATCTCTAATATGTCATTACACATTACATGATTTTTATCTAAGTAACTTAATTATTGAGTTAAATGATGGAACGTCAGTACGTTTACATGTACAGCTACGGTTATAGCTCGGCTATGCCATTTAATCAGACTTCTGTCCTTGTCCCAGTACATATACACAGAAGAGGAATCGATTTACTGATCGAAGAATGTCCGACTCCACTACTGTAGGTGACGATATGGCTTCTTTCAGCTCGTTAGTATTGGTTTTTCGGTTGACCCATTATGTCATAGACGTAAAAAAATAAAATTAATAGTAATGGATGCGTGGACAAATGAAGTGACGCAAGCTTTAACGGCGATCTGGTCGGAAGAACAGATGCAACAAAATCAGCACAGCATAATAAATAAAATATTTTGTACAATATACTAAGACAGCGCACTATTGGAAGTTTTTCCAACTATTCCAATGTGATTTTGTTGTAATGAATACTAGGGCATTTTTGAAACAAAAAGGAGTTCAGCATAAATTTCACGAACCTGTCTAGGAGTTATTGTCTCAGATCCATGCAGCATACATGCAAAAGCAGTGGAGGTAAACTTTAAACAAATTTTTAAACATGCACTATGTTGCCAAAAGTATTGGGACACCTGCCGTTACACACATGAACTATTTATGACATCCTATTCTTAATACGGCCCCTTTGCAGCTATAACAGCTTCAACTCCTCTGGGAAAGGTTTAGGAGTGCGTTATCTGAATTTTTGACCATTCTTCCAAGAGAGCATTTGTGAGGTCAGGCACTGATGTTGGACTAGAAGGCCTGTCTCACAGTCTCTACTCTAATTCATCTGAAAGGTGTACTATTGGGTTGAGGTCAGGGCTCTGTGCAGGCCAGTCAAGTTCCTCCACACCAGACTTGCTCATCCATGTCCTTATGGACCTTGCATGTGCACTGGTGTGCAGCCATGTTAGAACAGGAAGGGGCCATCCCATCTCCAAACTGTTCCCACAAAGTTGGGAGCATGAAATTGCCCAAAATGGCTTTGAATGCTTCAGCATTAAGAGTTCCTTTCCTGGAACTAAGGGGCCAAGCCCAACCCCTGAAAAACAACCACACACCATAATCCCCCCTCCACCATACATTACACATGGCACAATGCAGTCAGGCAAGTACCCTTCTCCTGGCAACCACTAAACCCAGACCCGACCATCGTATTGCCAGACAGAGAAGGATGATTTGTCACTCTAGAGAACACGTCTCCACTGCTCTAGAGTTTGGTGACGGCATGATTTACACCACTGAATCAGACGCTTTGTGTTGCACTTGGTGATGTAAGGCTGCTTGGCCATGGAAACCCATTCCATGAAGTTCTCTACACACTGTTCTTGAGCTAATTTGAAGGCCACACAAAGTTTGGAGGTCTGTAGCTATATTGACTCTGCAGACAGTTGCTGTTGTTCCCAATTGCTTCCACATTATAATAATACCACTAACAGTTGGCCGTGGAATATTTACTAGCAATGAAATGTCACGAATGGTCTTATTGCACAGGTGGCATCCTATCAAGGTACCATGCTTGAATTCACTGGGCTCCTGAGAACAACCCATTCATTTGCAAATGTTTGTAGAAGCAGTCTGCATGCCTAGGTGCTTGATTTTATACACCTGTGGTTATGGAAGTGATTGGAACACCTGAATTCAATGATTTTGAGCAACACTTATGGCAATATAGTGTATACCACATAATCTTGAAAAGGAATAATAATTAAAATTGCATAGCTTGTGTGTTTTCCCTGCGTAAAAAACGTTTTAGCGAGATTTAAACTCCCTGCGCCATGTCTGTCCAGAATGAAGATAAGAAAAAACCTGATCGTAAGCTAGCGGAGTAGTGATGTAAGAATTGGATGTGCGTAACATGCACTGCTAGTATCGCACATCGTTCAATCCTATGATATGCTACAGCCATTTCTTTAATTCAGTACAAAATACCCACCACGCTCTGTAACTCAGCGCCAGTACAAGTTTTTACGCCAGTGAAAACCCAAGACCCTGAAGGACCTTAATGGTGGTACTTTCTTGAAGTCCCAGAAGTACAGTACCTGGTGCGGTGCCAAGGCGCCCTTTAGTTGAGTAATGAATCGGACAGCTTCACGGCGCTGTATATTCTGCATATGCCGTACGTCTTCTGCTATGCTCCAAGCACAGCATGCGAGCATGCGCAGAGCGCCTAGGCTAGTTTGAGTCCAATTGAACATATACATGCAGTAGTAAATTGCCTCCCAGTCAAATTATTTGATGGTCTTAGTCCGTCTAACAAAAATTCGAATTTGTACGATTTCAGTCGGACTAACATGTTTACGTGTATTTTAAAAGTACGGTTTTAGTCGGACTAACACAATATTTCTATCTAACCATTGTGTGCGTGTAAATGTACTGTGTGTTTCGTGCTTTGAGCTCCCTGGGATCTATAACAAGGGAATCTGACTATATCAGTAGAGGGCTTGAGAAACATGTAGTCAGCACTACTGATTTTTTGTTTAATGTAGGTGCACCAACAGATGCATAAAACTAATTACAGCCATGCAGCTGGCAGCTTTATCAAAATGCTTTGAAAGTGACAGTCACTCTCAAAGTATTACTTGGTGAATGTTATTATTAATGGTATATGTTAGTCCTTTATTGCTGGTGATGTTCTACCAGTTTACATGAGTGTTCTTTGGACCGTGAAACATTCCAGGTGTGTTCTGCTGGTTTTTGTAATCTGTTGAAATAGTCACTTTAAATAAATGTAGTGTAACATAATGTCACTATGCACTCTGTGCACAGTTTATGGTTCATTTGCCTCTTCCTGAGTGTTTTAAAGCTGGTGGATTAATGTGATTCATTTAAAACACAATTAGAAAAGTTCTGGTGTAGCACCTGGGCCATGTGAAAGGGGGTGGTTGTTGATCTGGACAATGTGATGTGGGTCTAGTCACTGATAGCTACAGTGCTTTTCTGTTCTTACATCCTTCTCTAAGGTCTTCTACATGCACATTGCCCAAGCCTGCTTCTGAGGCATGGGACTGGCATTGAAGCACTGGCTCTACACTTCAGCAACCTGATCTTATTGCAGCTTAGAATAATAAGGGGATGATGCACAAATTTACATCTCACAAAATGTCGTAATTGAAACACTCTTTTTTAAGGACGGAGTTATAGACTTCAAAGATTATGTTTGCCTTTGGAGACCATGAGATAGAGAACAGTATTAAGTCTAGTTAGCCTGCTATGAAAACACAGATATTTGTGTGTATTATTACACCAATATTCAAAAATAAGTAGACAGCAGTAACTTTAGAAACACAGATTCTGAGTATCTTGTTGCCTGTATTTTTGCTTGTGTGTATATTTGCTTTTGTGTATATATTTTTGGTTGCACACTGCTTTAATTCTGATGAGGGACACTTTGCTGTCTGTCATAAGAAGGCCAATATAATGGAAATGAACACGACTGAAAAGTTTTTGACTAGGCATTATTGGAGTCCAGGGTGATGTGAAGTTACAGTTGCTCTGTCTGAGATAGTGATGCTTTTGCTGAAATTTCGGGCATATTCAATGTTCTATGAATCCTGGCAGCCACATGTGCTGCAGCTACATTGTACTTTTGCATGCATGTCCATTAGATGCGTAAATCCACTGCCCCCAATGCTTGAAGTGGGCCGGAACGCAGTTCCGGAACTTCTGTATTTTCGTCTTTTGGGTTCCGCCACTTTTTTCTGCGTT
>JABFEA020000036.1:23758533-23769707 GCA_019775915.2 Cyphomyrus plagiostoma
TTTTAATGGTTTTTCAGTATTCCATTTGTGAATTAGAAAAAAGTAGCCTATGCCTATAGGTTATTGCTTGGAAGAATTATTAAATTAAAAATAGTTTTTGAACCAACACATCCTAAAGACTTGATTTTTTTTCACCGCACAAATGTCAAATGTCAGAAAATTAGAGTTCCTGCACTTATTTTTTCCCACTTCAAGCACTGACTGCCCCCAAAGCAATGTGATTTGATTATGACTATTAAGGGTATTAATGTGAAATCTTTAATTTCTACAACCTTGTTTCCAAAAGTTGGGACACTGTTTAAGATGTAAATACAAACAGAATGCAATGATATGCAAATTGTATAAACTGAACAAAGAGAACATATCAATTGTTGAAACTAAGTTTTATTGATCAATGACAAATATATGCTCAAAATGAAATTGAGTGCAACTAACAAAAACATAGCCACATAGCATACATATTTTATTTATGTAAAATATAAATTTGTACAATCTGTACTTGCTGGTTACTGGTTTTTGAATCATGAAGAGGAAGTTTTTGGCCAAGTGTAGTGCAAAAAAATAATCATTTAATATGATTTAAATACAGTCAAAAGAAACAGGTGCTAGCCTATGCATGCATATAGATGTCGTCTTACATGCTGTAATAAATAGAATATGTACAAAGACATGTCAGCAATGGATCTTTCTCAAGGGTCAGTCCAAAGATGCTGGTGTTTAATAAGCAGAGCAGGTCATACCACCCAAGGGGAAGGATGAGGGGTCCCATGGAGAGGATGTGGTATGGGAGGGCTGTGAGGAGGTTATGAGTGAGGGGGTTTCGGAGGTGATCAGGCTGAGGAGACGTCCTCCAAAAGGGATTGCCATATTGGTCTCATCTGGTGGTGAAATTTGCCATAATTAAAAAAAAAAAAAATCACTACTTATTGTAAGTCTGTTTTCATAGCATTCATCTTAGAAGATAAATTTAAAAATCATTGCAGAGAATTATGAATTGGTATCTGTTAATCTGTGGAGCAATATTACAGTTTTTTTCTGAATGCTTAAACACTAACAGTGATTCTTGGAGCACTTTCCCTGAAACCATTAAGATGTGTAACCACTGCACTTACCAAGTACGGCGAACTGAGTGCACATTCTCTGCTTTACACTGAATTTGTAATTTTATAACACACTGCTAGCAAAACTGTAAAAATCGGTCTCAGCATTCCAACGGTATGTTGCCAGTTGCTCTTCCACATTCACAACAAAGGTGAGATTTAGCCTCGGTTTGTTTTGTTCTTTATTTCCCTAACACACACATTTTTATTTTCTTCTACTGTACTTTTGTAGTTGGAACAGTGTTTTGACTTTGATTTTGCAAAAGGAAAACTTTTGTCCCCTCATTTGTGTTGATAATGTGTTATGTTGAAAATAAACATCCGTACTTCACACATTCGGATACCTGCATGTGTGTGTTGGCTGCATGTATGACTTTTTGCAAACTGCTGTGCCCTGCACGTGGGTAAAGCTGAAGCCGCAAGTGTCTTTGGCATAGTTGGCATAGTTGGCATAGTTGGCGTAGTTGGTGCAGCATGTGTCAAGTCAAATTCTGATTTGTATTGACGCAAAAACACAATTTTTAAAGAGTTTGAAGAGTTTTGCAAGAACTGTTTACTGCTTTGAGAAATGTATGTTTTTCTGGTTTGGTGTGAGGGTTTGTGGTTAGTGTGTGTTGTGTGTGTTTTGCATAAATAGCCTATGGTCTCACAGATAGTGCCTAAGCAATCTTAAAACACTATAATATGATACGTGCACAGTTGCAGCCTTTCACACTGCCTGTCATACACAGGTTTCCTTGCAATTATAATAACCGTTTTATGTTATTGGCTGCCTACAGCAAAACTCAGCTGAAACTCATTTCTCATTTTTCTTTTTTCTTAAGCTTACCATCACCTCGTAGTCATGTTGAAAGTACTGAGTGCTTTATGTGCACCTATTACATTCATGCTCTGCTTTGTTTACTACGGAGATGATGGGGTGCGTCCCTCCATCATTTTTAACAGCTACCTAGCTGGGTGTTCCCAGTTGATAGGTTCTGAGCTCGGGGCTTGATGCTCCTGCTCTAGGTGTGCTGACCTTTATGCTGAAGAGGTCTTGGTGTGGCCAACAGGGGGAGCCCATCCTGTAGTCAGTGTGGATCCCAGTACCCCAGTGCAGTGATGGGGACACTGTACTAAAAAAATGCTGTCATCCTTTGGACGACATGTGAAACCAAGAACCTGACTCTGAGGTCATGAAAGATCCCTGGGCATCTTTGTCCAGACTCCAATGTCCAGACTAAAATTGCTCATTGTGGTCCTTTCAGATCTGGCCTCCTAATCATTCTGTATATCTAAGATTCTCTCCTGCCCCTTCACCACCTTAGTTACTGTGTGGTGAGCGTATGGGTGCAGGATGGCTGCTGTCGCATCCTCCAGGTGGGGGGCTCCTAATGGTTCTGTAAAGCACTTTTCGTGTTGTGTAAAGCACTATATAAATGTAACATTTATTCGCTGAATGTAGCACAATTTCTTAAATAGAAAATGTTGTGTTATGGGTGCTGTTCATACTGCTGTTTGTCAGAAAATGGTTGGATGGATGGATGGGTGCTGTTCACTGGAGAATATGTTGGAATATTTTAAATTGAATTTCAAAGACAATAAAAATAGTTCAGTAGGTGGAATACTGTAAGGTTGCTTCCACACAGCCGGCATCCTGTCCAGTGTATACACCAACCATGCCTTCCTGCAGATAGGCTCTAGGCCACCCAGAAACCCTGGCCAAGAACAGTCAGTTATAGATGGATTTCAATTAAATTCAACTTATTTTTATATATATCGCCTTTCACAACAGAGTTGTCCCAAAGCACTTTACAGGGTTGTGTTGTGATACATAAAATATAAGTAGAGGGAGATATAGAACAGGGAAAAAAGGAAAGAAAGAACTCGGATAAAGAAAGCCAGAAGACAGCGGAGGACAGGAACCAAAAACTCCCAAGTAGGGAAAAGAAAATCTCAGGGGGTCCAAGGTCAACTGGCTGCCCACCCCCTCCTGTGCAACAACATTAACAAAAACAGAAAATAGTGGACATGCTTGCTAAAAGGGAGGTATAGGCTGGGATTAAGAATAAAGACAAGATTTCCACTGTATGTTATGCAACATTTAAGTTCATGATTAAAACATGATTATTTAATTAAACAATACCTGAGTTTTCATGCTAACTGAAATGCTAAACCTCTACTTTGCCATCATGGCCAAATGAAGATCTGAACTATGCAGTTATTTGCTGTACAAGCAGCCTGTCAAAAAACAACAGCAGTGATTAGTATTATTAGCCTTAACAATTAACTGAATTGTGCTGTTTTATACATATATGTAGAATGGAAGGGTGGTGCAGTTGCACAACTGAAACACTTGGGTATTTGATGAGCATCTAGGGTTTCTTAATCCAGTTCTCAGGGACTCCCAGCCAATCCATGTTTCTGCTCCCTCCAGGAGCTGGGAAGGAACGAAAACGTAGACTGTCTGGGGATCCTCCTGGGAGCTCAGAGGGAATAAAAATGTGGGCCGTCTCAGGGTGCTACTGGAAGCTAGAAGGGAGCAAAATATGTACTGTCTGGGCATCCTACTGGGAACTGAGAAGGAGCAAAAACGTGGACCGTCTGGAGAATCCCGGGGACCAAGTTGAGAAACACTGCAATTTCACCCAAAAAAGTAGTCTCAATGACATACGCATTCCAGAGGTTCCCCAATTATATATTAGTATAAATAAGACTGAGCAAAGCAGAACACCACAAGGAAAAAACACAAATTCAATTTAACATTCAAATACCAATTAAATCTTTGAGATAACTAACAGGAGAGCGCAATTCTGAGGCTGAGCGGGGGGTGGGGTGGGGGGGGATTCAGAAAAGTTCAAATTTAGACCAAGATTTTGTTTCAACCAACCAGTTGAGTACTCTTTGGCTGTAAACTTTATACTCATCTGGTTGGTTGAAACAAAATCTTGGTCCTCTGTATACAGCCATAGTCAAAACTGTGGACATCACTACCTTCTATAATTAGAGCATTTATGTCTTTGTCTCACTCCTACTCCTGCTTCAATGTGCCAAAAGGCTGGCTCTGATTGCCCCAGGAAGCAGTATCTCATCCCCCAGTGTGGACATAAAGGAGCTCCCTTTACTAATTAAAAGCCATGACCCAATCACCGTCTAGCCAGACACTGACAATGGCGTTTAAGGGGGCTAGCCGATTACCTAAAGCTCGTCAAAACACCAGGCATTCAAAACATGTCATTTCTGAAGTGTACAACTCTCTGTACCTGTGCTTCAAATCATGGATGCATCTAACTGGAAACATTATTGATCTGTACCATTACTGAGTGGAAGCGAGAAGAAGCAATGAATGATACGATTTTAGTAGAGGGGAACAGCAGGAGCAGCAACTTGAATGATAAGGCACTAAATAAAGCAAAATAAAGCAAATGGAAATTTTAAAAAGTGATCATTACAAAAGTCCATTTATTTTTTTCAACCATGTCCCTTCCGGGGCTCCATTCAAAAAAGATGAAAAAATAAAAAAATAGAAATGAACAATATCCAAGCCTCAAAGACAATTATTTAAATCTCATTAACATTCTCTTCATAGTCAACAACTCACCTCAGGGCTGAAGCTCCCATGCATTAACAGGCACATATTAATTACCGCTGTCCCAGAGGGTGCATAGCCTCTGACAAACACCCACAGGATTGCTCTGCACGCCGAAGTGCTCTCGTCATGTGGCACTTCACAATGAGATGTAGAACATTTTACTCCCAATGTCTAACACAAGACCCTATGCCCAGCATGTTTAATATAAAAAAATGAAAAGATCTCAGTAGCTGGTTAACTCGCTTACGAATACTGAAATATGACTTGGCTTTTCAGTCCTGCTCAGTGTGAGCGGAGTTAAGTGGGACCTTCAGAACATATTCTATTTGTGTTCTTCCGAATGAAAAATCTAAAAGATGTACAAGATTCAATACACGGAAAATGCCTCCTTTGGCACAAGAGGAAAGCATAACAGCAGTCCTCCAGCAGTCAGCACAATGGCTATATGTTTCATACTCTCTGCAAGTACAGTGTAGTTCACAGCATGGCCAGGAACTGGCAGCCTAATACAGTATATCAGAAGGAGATAAGATAAAGCACGTTTTATATCTGTGATAAAGGTGTCTCACAGAGATACAGGGCTAAACCTGAACCAAAACGAAAGGATACTTCTCATGGCTCGGAAATATCTCTGTCTCCCAATTTCATCAGCATTCGTCTCAAGGTCACTTCGCTAATCACTTGTCCACATGACAGTGTGAGCATCTGACATTCAGCTGACAGTGTCTCAGTCGCAGTAGTATGGAAAAGTCTGAGACAGACCGCATAGTTTGTTTCTTCTGGTTTACCTTGTGAAATATGCTGGAAAATTCCATTACTTGGGCCTTCATAGAACAGATCCAAGGAAGAGCTTGTTTTTCGTATTTGAAACATATTTTTGATGTTTGGGACACCTCCTGTTCTAACCTTCTGTTCTCGAGCTAGGAAGAGGCCCATGCACCTATTTTTATTATGAAAACATTCACATCCCAAAATACAGTGAGAATGCATGACCTAAAACTTCCTGCGGTTCCTCCATCAGTTTACAAAAGCCAAATTTTGGTGCATCTGGTCACAAGATTGCCACTATCGCTCAGCAATCATGTGTCCAGGTGGAGAATCTCTTCACTTAAAGTTGCATTAAACTGATCCGATAATGATTGGTCCAGGCAGTCCTGAAGAGCTCTTGGCACAAACCGAGTTAACAGTTTTAACAACAACAGGCATAATATATAGAAAAGTCAACTGCTGCACTCTCTAATGCTTTCTGGTGAATAAAACATTGGTAATTCACAACAAGGGAAATCTGGGTCATTTATATATGATGCCCATATTTAACTCCATTTATTGCTATCGCACCATCAGTTATCTTAGACACCATTTCAGTTTTTCTGTCTTCTTCTCTTGTCCTTTTTTTTGTGAGAACATCATTGATATCTGTGAAAGCTGTATGATCTGACACAGAGCTGAGCTGCCATGTCCACAAATGAAATTGAATAAAAAAATATATATCAGTGACAAATCTAAAAAGCAATTTATGGTGCATTTTCCCAGAGAACAACTCGGATGTACTTGCTACCAGGACAAAGGAACATTTTTTTTTATCGCGGTTTTCCTTTTGTGCCTTTAAAACGTTACGAATGATGTATGCAGCAGTGACTGTCATGAGTTCTTTAAGAGACTCAGTAGTTTGTTGTTGTGATTCGGGAGGCATCTAATGCAGTGTGGAGCTCCTATGCAAGCCTTCCCATTACTCTGCGATGTCTCCCGGGCTTTCAGTGTTTTCAGCTCCTCAGACATCCTTTGCCTGAATGTGCAGCTGGGCACCTACCATTAAAATGTGAAGCGTCGGGCGGTGCTCCAAGTAGCCCTTTGCTGAAGGCTGCTCGCAGGTCACATGTCACTCAAGAGAGTTCTTCTATTCTTCCTAAATGGTTCCTTTCCATCTCATAATGATGGCTAGTAAACAAAATGTAGGTAGAACTTCAGGGTAAGTATAATGGTGACTAATCTTACTTTTGTACTGCCATTCAGAGTGGATGCACACACACACACACACACACAAAATACATATTCATGATTCCCTATGCTATGTACAGTTTTATATCTATCTATCTATCTATCTATCTATCTATCTATCTATCTATCTATCTATGTGTGTGTGTGTGTGTGTGTGTGTGTGTGTGTGTGTGGTTCTGTGATTAGATGGGGTTTGGAGCTAATTCCCTGCAATGTAGATTGAGACATGTTCTGTGATATAACAGCACGCCAGTCATTCATCTCGTTGATCACTTACATTCCTGACATGACTGAAGTTTTAGATTTTCCAGGAAAGGGATCCCTCTTATCTGTTGTCACTGACCCTGACAGCTTTGAGATAAAAGAAAAGTATGAGTGGTTGAAACATCATCGCAAAAATATGAATAAAGATATCAAAATCGTTTTTGCGAACTACAACAATAATATGCATGAAAATAATATTTGTAATCTACATTATAACATTGTTATTATGAACAAACTGCTGTGCAATGTTAGGGTGCTGCCACAAGATGGCAGGTCTGTTACAATAGGGGAGTACTTCAAAACAGCAGATGCCACAGAAGACTGGAAAATTTGCTTTCTGTACAATAATGATATATGTGGTATCAATTTTATGTACTCAAATTTAAGGCATTGTTAAAATGGAAGAGCTCAGAGATAATTTGAGTGATTTTTTAAAAAAATATTTGTCACTTACACGATCTTATTCGGTATAACACGCAGTGAGATGTTATTACCTAGCTGCAGACTGTGAAAAGGGAACATATGTAAGGGACATAAGAATAAAGAGACATAATATTAGTCATTAAATAATAAACACGACAATCATAAATATCCATAATGTACAGTTTGCAGGAATTTATAGCTATGTGTCTCATTACAGAATTGATCATTTCGGCTGGGAGAGCCATAATGTAGTATTATAATGTAGCATTAGTATTCCCAAAAAGCTGATGCAGGAGAGCTGAAGCTAAACAAGCCACCAACTGAAGATTTGCCAAAAGTGAGAGTGACAGATATGCAATTTCAATAAACAATGCTACGAGAATGCTGAATGCACTCAAGATTGTCTTTGAAAAGGGCCAGTACTAATTATCTCAGTAGTGAGATGGGCTCTTTGAGAAGACAAATACACCTGCTTTTCCATTAAACCCACAAAGAGCTGATTCAAGCCACTGCTAAACCCACTCTGTTGGTTATTTTCCTTTTATTAGTTTTATGTTAGTTTTTATTATTATATTTCAAATTGTATAAACAGTTCTGAGATCAAAGATATAAAATTAGTGAGATCAAAATGGTCTGTAAAAAAACAGCACAGGAAAAGAGCAAAATCAAGGGAACAAAATAAACTAGCTGACTCTGTACAACCATGTATAGCATAGAGAATAATAGGCCGGGTATTTAGTGCAATTCTGGAAAAATAACAACCAATTGATATAGATAAATATTTTAAAAGGTTAAAACATGCATGTCCTTCATTTAAAGTTGTTAGATGAAGACAAATTTAATAGCTTGTTAAAAACAGCTTTTGGCTCGTATAATCATTTTGCAAAATACGATTTTTATTTCACAGTGAGCATTTTCCTGGGTGAGCCAACTGGGGAAAACTGGTAGATAATTAAGAATAATTCCCTGTATATCCCAGAAAAAAACATCCCACATAAAACTGTAGATTACAATTTCCTAACATTCAAAAGATTAAATTTTTGAGTGTCATTTCTTAAAAATGATTTCTGAAAGTAAAGACATTATTGGATATAAGAAATATATCTCTTCAGGGTTTGAGAAGAGTGTCACTTTATTGCTACTTAGAGAGACATCTCAGAATGATATTTTGGTATAACTGCATAAGATCTCAACTGCTTCCACATTTTATCTCAATGACCATGTATCTTGGTCTAAAATTACGGCTCTGAAGTAGACATCCACCAGTGAAAATATGACCTGGCCAGATGAGTTGAGAAATACAGTAGATATCTAAAATGTCTGTCCTCCTAGTCAGTGTGGAATGCACACAGTTACCACAATGCCACACTACATCAAGGAATCATTGGATGCCCAAGTAATGAAGAAGAGAGAAGTGGAGAGTTAAGATTCAGAAAGTTCAAATTTAGACCAAGATTTTGTTTCAACCAACCAGTTGAGTACTCTTTGGCTGTAAACTTTATACAAATCTGGTTGGTTGAAACAAAATCTTGGTCCTCTGTACACAGCCATAGTCAAAAGTTTTGACATCCCTTTCTTCATTGGTTTTCAAAAGGCCGATGACTCACAGCCCACCCCCAGGCTGTGCAAGAGCTATTTACAGTGAAGCGGAGTTATAGAATGCGGCAGCACATAACCTGACCTCCACAATCACCTGACCTCAAACCAATAAGCACGACTTTTGGATTTGCTGGGCCAGAGAGTGAAGGAAAAGCAGCCAATAAGCAGTTCTGATCGAATTTTCCCCATAAGGAATAATGGAAAAACAATTAATTGGTTCCCAGCCCCCTTAAATTACACCTAAATATGCTTTTTTAGCATTTAAACACAAAATGAACAGGATAAAACAAGAAGAGCATTTTTTTTGACGGCTTCCAAAACGATAAAGATCTTATCCCAACATTAACCCCTGTCCTACCCTGATTGTTCACTCCTTCTGTGTGCCACGCCCCCTCGTTATCTTTGCGTGGGATCCCCATCTGATCAGCTTTTTTGTTCGAATTCGAGTTTTAGTGAGTTTGAGAACCGAGGTACCACTGTAGGCAGCAAACCAATAAATGTTGCCCTGATAATGTATGCAGTGAATAAGATCACTTTATTGTGACTATTTTCATTGTATGTGTCTTGAAAAGGAATCATGTGTGTGGAGTTTGCATGCTCTCACAATGTTTCCTGAGTTTCCTCCGAGTACTTCTTGCACTCCAAAAGCAAATGGTTGCGTGAATTAGTGTCACTAAATTTCCCACGTAATGTGCCCTTGTGCCCTGTATTAGACTGACATCCCATTCTGGGCCCCCTGCCTTGTGCACTTTGCCTCCTGGGACGGACTCTGGTAAGCTGGAAAAAAAACATGCGTGACATTTATAAGGTACATTTCTATATCACTAAAAACACATTGCCATCTAGCTACAAGTACTTTTGTGACCTTGAGTCTGATCATAAAAGTTTATTGTACCTACTCATTTTTATATAAAAAGATTGATCCATGTAACTGCTGTAAACCCACACACAAATACACATAAACAGCTTATATAAGGTCTTGTGTTCATTACACAATTTCATTCCTCCTCCAGATGTATCAAGGTCCGGGGCTTTGGTCAGTTGTGTTTTCTTTGGGTTTTGGGTATTGTTAGTACAGCACTTTTTCGCTGCTTGATGTTTGTTATTTCTAAATATTTTTCTGATATATAAAGCAAGTCCTAAAATAAGCAGAACATTAAATGAATACTGCCTTGCTTATAATTTGGGTATGTTATTAAGCTTACCATGGGGGCCCTGGACCTTCTGTCCTTCTGTTTGTTTATCCTGGTTGGGGTCATGTGATGTCTGTGCTATATGATTCATACAATTGTCGAACATGGATGAAATATGAAATAACATGTCGCAGGGCTCGTGGGATGAAAGAGTCTCCATCCATGTTAGCCTTTTTCATTGCCCTTGACCCTAGAGGGTAGCTAGTTTTGCAGGAACGTGGTCAGCAGCAAAGTGTCGGGATACAGTAGTCTGCCAAAGCTTGCTTTCCCATCTGAGCTGAGCACACGTGCCCCGCATGCCAGCCTGTCGGTGTCAGCTGCTGGCCGCCCAGAAAAGCTACCTACTTTTCAGCAGCAAATGTAGAGGGTGATGTTTCAGTCCTTCTGCAGGAGGCAGAGACAGAGCAGCAGTGAAGAAGGAGCCAGGGCTCTGTGGTCGGGGCGGCCGCGACTGGCTGTGGGTCCTGGAGCTCGACAGCCTTCAACACTTATGTGTGAGAAACTGGGGGGTGAATAATGAGAGGAGAGTGGCTGTGTGGGTCAGGACTGGGGGGTTTGCATGGCAATGGATGTTCAGGCATCACCAAGCCATTGGCGTGTGCCAGACTCCCAGTGGGGAAACTCATGTGCCTGATTGAAAGGGACTCGGTGCTGTTTTACTGTTTTACTTTAAATTAAAATGTCTGTTTCAATGCTGATTCTTTTATGGGAAACAAGCTTAATTTAAACTTATTCAGTGATTCTTTGAGAACCTTTTTCATTTGGATTACCTGGTCGTATAACCCTTGAAAATAATGAACAACTTAGGTTTTTAACAGAAAAGAATTCTGTGCAGAAATCTGAGAATCTATTTCAGTGCTGTGACATTGATTTGTCTGTTTTTCTATGTATACAATTAATTGGTCAGTCTCCCGCAGCCCCCGCAGGGGGGCCGCGCGGGCGCGGGGGGGGGGCGGGGGGGGGGGGGGGGGGGTGGGGGGGGGGGGGGGGGGGGGGGGTGGGGGGGGGGGTGGGGTGGGGGGGGGT
>JABFEA020000036.1:23783394-23814766 GCA_019775915.2 Cyphomyrus plagiostoma
CCCCCCCCCCCCCCCCCCCCCCCCCCCCCCCCCCCCCCCCCCCCCAAGCGCTGCCTGCCATAACAGAACCACAGCAAAGTTACTGAGAACATCTCTTTCCAAAATAGCAGCTCGTAATAATATCCATGTAGTATATACAGCTCACACACACGTTCGTACGGGAAGTTTCACAAACCAGTCACATAGTGTGCCAACAACACGCTTTGCATTCCAGGTAGTTTGGCCCTTATCCGGAGTTGTTTAAATTCCCTGCCCAACACCCAAACTATGCTGATTAAATGTAAAATTTATGTAAGACTATACTTACCATTACAGTAAAATAGCATGCAAAAATAATATTCCTAATCATTTCACCTTAGCGTTAAAGGTCACATGCATTTCTAATATAATATACATACAGTTTATACATTTTTCATATTATTTAAACATTTTGCAGACTCCTGCATCATCTCTTCTACTGTCTGCCACCATCAACTTGGATGTCTGACCATCATCTGAAGCAGGATGCCTTCAAATTTGAAATTCTGTCTTTAACTGTCACCTAGAGGGGGGGGGGGGAAAACTCCTCCCACCCTAGTGTATCAGAACACCTCCCAAACGCCCACAAAGCCCCGCATCACCAGCACCCCAACACATAACCACGCTATTGTTCAGAAAGCAATAACTCTGGTTATAATTTTCCCTTCACACCCCACCTCTTGGAAAGATACTTGTTTAAATGAATCACAGTGCTTTTGGTACACAGTATGACAATCTCTGCTCACAACATGAATGGGGGATAGGAGTAAATAATTAACATCCTCTGCCTGGTCTACGGATTCAGAGATGATAAAATGCTGCTTCCATGTAATGCTTTTACAGCTGCTTGTACTGTCCGAAATTGCCTCCTACCTTCTCATTATAGAGATCCCACTCCGTATTTCTCTGCCAAAAAAAGAAAACTGAATTGCATTCGTTTTAATCCTCCATAATAAATTAGCCCAATACTTAGTCCTTTATCTCCCTGCAGACCTCAACTTTCTTGCAGTGTGTTAAACTCAGTCATGAGACCAGCATTTCATAATTCCATACTCAGTTAATGCAAGGTTCGGTGTGAAATTGTGTTTTCACGTAGGATTGCTGCATGTAAGGATTATGTTTATGTACTTAATTGTTTGGCTATAGGATTAACAATTCGCACTGAATTTCTGGGAACACCTATGATT
Source organism: Cyphomyrus plagiostoma (assembly GCA_019775915.2). Lineage (NCBI taxonomy): Eukaryota > Metazoa > Chordata > Actinopteri > Osteoglossiformes > Mormyridae > Cyphomyrus > Cyphomyrus plagiostoma. Next base: position 23,784,600 of record JABFEA020000036.1, read on the forward strand.
TCCATAGCTGGGTATTTGTGCAGCTGTTCCTTAGAATATATATATATATATATATAAATATAATTTATATATCATAGCATACATATCACAGCATACTCAGCTATAACATTAAAACCAGGTGACAGGTGAAGCGAATAACACTGATCATCTCCTTACAATGGCTTCTGTTAAGGGTGCCTTTATATATTAGACAAGTGAACAGTCAGTTCTTGAAGCTGATGTTTCGGAAGCAGGGAAAATGGGCAAGTTTATGAATCTAAGCGAGTTTGACGAGGGCCAGATTGTGATGACTAGATGACAGGATCAGAGCATCTCAAAAATGGCAGGTATTGTAGGGTGTTTCTGTATGCAGTGGTCAGTAACTACAAAGTGTGGTTCATGGAAAGCAGTCTGATGCTCTGGGCAGTGTTCTGCAGCAAAACCTTGGGTCCTGGCATTCATGTGGATGTAACTTTGACATGTACCACCTACCTAAACATTGATGCACACCAAGTACACCCCTACATAGCTATGGTTTTCCCCGATGGTAGTGGCATCTTTCAGCAATATAATGCACCTAGCCACATTGCAAAAATTGTTCAGCAATGGTTTGAGGAACATGAAACATAGTTCAAGACGTTGACTTGGCCTCCAAATTCCCCAGATCTCAATCCGACTGAGTATCTCTGGGATGTGCTGGACAAACAAGTCCGATCCACGGAGGCCCCACCTCGCAACCTACAGGACTTAAAAAGGATCAGCTACTAATATTTTGGTGCCTGATGCCACAGGACACCTTCAGAGAACTTGTGGAGTCCATCCATGCCTCAATGGGTCAGAACAGTTTTGGCAGCATGAAATGGATCTTCAGAATATTACGTAGGCGGTTTTAATGTTATGGCTGATCAGTGCATGTTGGAATATTTGGTATAAACTGCAGTTCGACATGCTGATTCATCTCCTTTCATGATTCTGCAGCTACTCTGAGCTGCTTAAGTGTTTTTAATTACTGAAAATAAATGTATTTATCGTATTCTGTATAAATCAGTATTTTTTCAACCTGTATGCATGTACACAGCATATGCAGAAGGTGGACAAAATAACAGAAACACTGAACCATATATTAATATCACGGAGTTAATAAAGAGGAAGAATGCTCATTTGCTCTAAATTGTTTTTGAAATTCTGTCATTCAAGTCCTGCACTGTGTATAGTGGGATATTGGACTATTCTTCAAGAAGAAAGATTCCAGTTCTTTGATAGATGAAGGAGTTAGAAAACTACTTTGCACTCTATGCTCCAAAACTTCTTTTAAAGGTTCAATAATGTTTCAGTCTGTTGTTCTCAGAACTACTGCTGAATTTCCTTAGCAGTGTGTGTGGGGAAATTGTCATTTTCAAATATGGGGACACTGCAAGGAAACTGTAAGGGTACATCTGGCACTCATCATCATTCTTGGCTGTTATACACCCATGCAGAGCAATGATCAGGCCCGATGACTCCCACAGGACGACTGCCCATACTGACAATGACTGTGGATGGAGGGCATCTTCTAGCTTTCTGCAAGCATAAACTGGTCCGGATGTCAGAAACGGTGAACGATGACTCACCAGACCATATTACCTATTTTATGGTCATTGGGTTCCCGTTCTGCTTTTTTTGTGCATTGGCCTTAGATACAAACAATTTCCAAGGGAAAGCCCTGCCATCAATTCCAGCTTTGCGAGGCTCACAACGTGTCATTTTTGCTGAGACTGGGTCACAGAGGTGCTGATTCAGTGCCGTGGTAATTTTTGAGGCCAAACTTTTGTGGTCATTTAGCAACTATCCTGTTAAGTGTCCATCTATTCTTGTCAGGGGCTCTAGATTGTGGCCTCTGCTCTGACTTGCTTGCGCAGCTTGTCCGCGTTTGCAGTGTGTCGCCGTTTATTTCCAGACTGCTCCCCTTGACACATTAAATAATTTTGTGTTTTCTGTGACCGATGTTTCTGCAGTTCAAGCGCCAGCTACTTCGCATATTTGGAAATTGCTCTGAAAACTCTTATATAAAAGTGCCGAATGTCAGACCTTTTGAAATATCTGACAAATACTGCTAACTGGCATTCAGCCTAATATGCCTCAGCTGTGTAAGTGTGTTTGTAACCTCTAACTGTCTTTTTATATCCACTTATCCAGTACAAGGACAGGATGCCGGTCCATTTTAGGGCCAATATCATATGTTATTGTAAATATAGAGGCCAATAAGGGGCATGGGAAATAGTGGGGACAGGAGGATGTGCTCCTCACCCCTCCAATACACCCCCCCCCCCCAGATAAACAAATAAATAAGTAAAAGTTAATTATTAGGGGGGTGTTCCTTTTCTTTTATTATAAATCGGTGCATTACTGAGGCCAATTTGCTGCACATGAAGTGTGTAAAAAAAACACTCCGGGCAAAAATGGGCGAAACCCAAACTGCACAATGTGAAGTTGTGGCCCTTTTTCACCCAAAGTGTACCTAATGAACATTATAGCGCCCCACCACTGAGGCAAATTCCATCCTTCTCAATTTCAAACTCCTTTCAGTGCCATGGACAGACCCCAATGTGTTGGCAGGAACATGCAAACTCTATGCGCTGAACCTGGATTGGGGATGAAACCCTCAAGCACGAGGCTACATTGCTAACCATGGCGGCTTGCTTGTTTTTTCTAACATACATACAATCATGGCACTGTATCAAATTCACATAAAGAAATACATATTTGCATGCATAGCATGTGTGTGTGTGTGTGTGTGTGTGCGTGCGCATGCTGTATGATATACTCTCATCCCATCCAGGGTGTCCCCTGCCTTGTGCCCTATGTTGGACTCTCATCCCATTCAGGGCGTCCTCTATTTGCTGATTGCGTTAAATAACATTTCCTATCACACACACCCTGAGGTATAGCATTTCTGCTAAGGTAGTGCTGGGTTATGTAACATCACAAAATAAATGATGACATAAATCAAATTGATAAGTTCTTTGTGTAATGCTTGACATCAATTACAACTTCATAATGTATTCATTAAGCATTCATAGAACATACATAAACAGCATGTAAGTATAGCTTCGCATCGTAACATTCCTTACTACTTTACTATACATTAATAACAAACACTAAACAGTTATAAAGTTTATTATCATATAATGTTTGTTATTAATGTATATTAAAGCTGCTAATATTGCTTATGAATGCATTATGAAGGTGCAGTTCATGTAACACGTTAACCTTCTTTGAATAGCAGGGTTGGTAATAGCAGCGCCATTAGCAGATTAGCTTTTCCTGCCAATATTATACATCATATTCCTATTTTTTTTCCCCTTGTAGCTATTTCCAACTCTATATGTGTGACAGGATTCTTTCAAGTGAGTCCGATCTATACATCATTGACCTGAACCAATTTTCACATGATTTTGTTTATTTATCATCAGCATGGTCTAACCAGTCAGTATGTATGGATCGGATTCACCAGTAGACGAGGGAGCTAATTATTTTGAGATTCATGTCACTAAATGCATCAGGCAAGGCTAAATTAATGGACAGTATATGTACTTAACATATACTTTTGTATCTATAGTATATTTAAAGTTTGCAGTTTTTAAAAATTATGGTATCACCGCCATTAAATCTCATGAACCATACATACGTGTCCCCCTCACATTTTATAATTATTCATTTGGACCCCCCACTTTTAACATAAAATATTATCTTTATGCCAGTGTGTGTCCCCCCACATTCAAAATGCTTCTGACACCCCCGGATGAGTCTGCTGTGATCTATCCAGTAACTCCCATATTCCCAGAATCCCCTGGGTGTGGTTTGTTCACATATTAAGTTTTTAGTTTAGTGTATATACAAAGTTTACCTTCTTCAATTTCTGTTTTTATGGGCTTAGATGTCACAGTAAATTTATTTCACATTTTTGATTTCTCTTTTTATTTCTTTGTGCATCTGTTTCCAATGACCCCCTTTATTCATTAAAATTACTTAATGAAATCGTGCTGTAATTCTGGTAACATGTCACCTTTTGTCCGGCGAAGGCACCTTGTGTCCAACGAAGCAGTGAGTCTGGCTAGGAAGACGGAAGCAGACGGTGCCTGCCTGCTCCAGGAATTACTGAGCCCAGTTGTTGCTGAGTTTAGCTGCATAAGAGGCCTCCAACATGACAAGCCGCGCAGCAAGACTCACAAACAAATTCATAAGAAATTAGGAACTGTTGTCCATCTATTGCTGAGGGATCGCTTACCTATTAAATAAGGTTGGGGATGTGAGTGCAGTGTGGGGACCCACTAGATCCCCCACAGACCCTGTGAGTACATATTTCACACACGACACACGCGGGAGCACGTGAGGACTGTAACAGCGAAGCAGCTCATCGGAGAGACATCAGTCCAAAGACTGGAAGGGCAGTCACCAGAGTGCCGAATGCAGACAGAAGGTACCTGCAGACTGATATTCTGCTACATGGCCGCAAGCATAGGTTGACCACCCACAGGTTAATATTTGGAGGGAATTTTAAAGGTCCCCCGACTCACATGTAATTATGAGGGTTTAACCAGCAACACAACCCAAGTCCTTTTTGGAAAGGACAAGCATGGTCACAACTGCCCGAGGCACCCAGTTTACAGAAGCACACTTATCTATTATTATTTTCATCTTTTGTAAAAGCCATTAGCAGTGGGGTGTACCACTGGGAGGTGTGGGAAGGGGTAGTAAAATATATGTGTGTGTCTGACGTCTGGCCCCTCCGAACACAACTCGAATGCTACAATCAGTCCTGAACATCCTGCATATATCCCGACGTTCCCATCCGATGTCGGTGTCCATGCTTGCCAAGTCTCCCCAGCAATGCGCAGTCATGTGACTCTATAACTCAGCAGAGGGTGAAGCATAACCGTGCTGACAACAGTGAAAAGCCACAACGTTTGAAGCCGCTCGCAGCATATGCTCCTGGGCACCAGTTAAGCACAACTGACGCTGAGAAGAATTTTTATTCTCACAGCTCCAAACTTGCAAGCTGTGAAGCAAACAAGTCCCAAAATACATTAAGGCAAGAAAATGAGATAATAACACACAATGTGGTCACATGTTAAGGACAGTGATGACCTTCATGAAGAACTGAGAAAGAAAACAAAATGTGGACGATAATTAGGCAGACATGCCGAAGTGAGTGATCAGGCTGGCTAGCAACAGTGTAGTTATGGTTACTGATCAGTCCTAATAATGGTTTGTCTAATGTCTTGGAACCAGATCATCTGTGAATGCAATTACATGCATGTTTATACAGAGACAGAGTTCAAATAAGAAACATTTTGATTTGGTTTGCAAAATGTAACAATGAAATTGCATATACTGCATTGAATATAGCTAATCATGAATGATTCTTAGCAAAGCTGACTGATTGTTCTAGCTACTATTTAGGAAAAATGACAAAGTAATTATTATAAAGCTGAAAGCTTTGACTTAATTCATTCTTGATTCAATGACATCTTGACATTTTGGAAATATCACGGTCTTTCAAGGGATGTGTTTGTTGTCGTTTTTTCTAAAATGATGCAATATGTACTCGTGAAAAATTCAAAGGACTCTACAGCAGCGTGCCTTTGGCTGCCTGGTGACAGCTGTGTCACTGCTGCAGAAGCTTGTCAAAACTGTTGTGTCTATAAGCTTTTATTCGCCAACAGCAGTTTATTATAAACCTTCTAGATTCTTCTGTATGGGTCCACACGTAATTAAATACACACTTACCCACACAAAGGGGTACCTTTATGCATTACATTTAAAACAGATTAACCCTGTAACATTCTGTATAATATGTTTATTATTATTTAAGTAATCCAATTCCCAGAATCATGGTAACACTTTACTTGACAGGCCACAAATAATATAATATTATACTATTACTTATGTATCAGTTAACCACAAACTAAGTCTTAGGTACATTTTAATCTCATATTTATTCATCATTAATGAACTGTGATGCATCCCAAGCAGTTACTGTGTCTATAGATTATATCTGGTAATTCTGTACATTTGTAAACTACTGAAGGAACTACAGAGCAACTGCTGAAAAACTTAGTAATAAATAACATAAGTGAAACATTGATCTCATGTTTGTTCATTGTTAATGAATTGTGACAATTCTTTATTTCAAGTAGACTATATCTGTTCAAAAAGTAAAGTGTTCAAAAATCATTTATTTAATGAAATCCGGCGTGTTCCAGAGGATATCCTGAGGTATGTTGGGCATAAGGCATGGAAAAGCCCAAAAAGAATTCCAGACTCCAGACTATTACAGGGTGCAGACAGGCAAACGCACTAACGCACACACACACACACACACAGTCGTGTAATCATATCTTTTTGCTCATAAATTTCTATGAGAGAATTACTAATGCTAACTATAACAAACTTAACCCCTACCCAGCCCTAACCATAACCACAAGTAACCAAACAAAATACAAGAGTTTTTGCATTTTTAGTTTTTTGATTGCAGTCACAGATATTTAGAAAATGGAATTTTCCCTTATGGGGACCAGGAAATTGGTCCTCAAAAGGAAATAAAAACAGAAATCACATTTGTGGGGACATTTGGTCCCCACAAGGTAAGGTATATCACACACACACACACACACACACTAAGGACAATTTACAGACACTAACTCATCTAAACTGTGTTTGGACTGTGGGAGGCCTATAAATGACGGAAAGCATTTCACAACAAATGTTACACAGTTGTTATATTCTCGCAGTGATGCATTGACAGCACGTTAATTATGGAAATAAAGAACAAGTAATGTCTACAGTGTTAAAACTGCAGCTGCACATGAAAGTACAAATTGCGGATTAGACATTCAGTAGCCTGAGTCACGCGTGAAAGATAATTTGACAACTACATGTTGTGAAAAATCAGAAGCCGAGCAGAACCAAAGACGTGGCACTGTTTCATTGTTTTCAGGAGAAAGCATCATTAAGCAAATTTAATTAATTAGCAGATAGAACATACAAGTTGCCATAAGAACTCCACAAACTCCAGGATGATGTTTTTGTAGGCAATGTTAGTGAGTGTCTCCACAGAGTTGGAGCTGGTTGGTAGAGGAGTGCTGAGTCGATAGCAGCCTTGTGGTAGTCAAGCAGTTGATTAGGTCTGAGTCTAGCACCGGATTTGCTGGACGGGGCACTCTGAAGATGCTCCCTGAGTGAAACACTGCAGCATTTGTTGCAGAAATTCAATGGGTTTCTCCAGCAATCGTCAGTCAGTTTGACTGGCGGGTGCTTATGGTGTTACGGATGACAAATACACTGTGAACAGTATGGGGGTGTATAACAGGCTTGGGTGGGGCAGGGATCTTTTGGACGCAGGCCAAAGTCAAGTGATGAGTCATCAGGTGCCAGGATTCCTGACCTTGTGTCCAAAAGGCCCAGACATTACCTCCAAGGTGTTATTTTCCAGCCCGAGAGTCTTACCCTTTTCTTACTTTTAGCTTAACCTCTCTGTGTTATAAAGCCTGTTTCCCCAAACAGTCCCTGCTCCTTCCTCAAATTCTAATCACAAGGACCTGTTTGCCCTCCCAACTGTAGCAAAACCTTCCAAGGGCTTCCAGGGCTAAACTGTGAGAAAGCAGTGTACGTTCAAGCAGTATGCCTCCCTTTCATGCGCAATAACTCTGGCACTTTCCTTTAGATGCTTCAAATAACGCTTTGAAAACATCCAGCTCTTATTGTTGCTGGGCTATGAATTTATGTGGCCCATTGGATGGTTCTTAGAGCAATCACTGAATTACGTTGTGGCTTGACTGCTACATAAATTATCAGAAGCTAGCAAAAATGCCAGCAGTTTTCGCCTGTATTAAGGTTGGTAGAATCAGATTATACTCCCTGGTTTATTACAGCACTCAACCCGACAGCAGCAGGACTGAATTGGCACAAGGTTGTTTTTTTATTATGATACAAGAGAGAGGGCAGCCTTTCCCAAGAACTAAATCACAGTATTGCTAAGTGTTAATAAGGCCTTTACTAGTGAATTCTGGGAACTGTAAGTTCTACAGATGAATGGCTATTGTGGCCTTGTGCTGACTTTCTCCTATTAGCTTGCCAAAAGATAAAACATCAAAGAGAACAGCAGACTAGCAAGAAGCCCCCACCCCCACCACTCTGAAATTTAAATTGCAGCAAAATGTTTTATTAATTCCAAAAGTCATTCAAAATTTCAAAGCATATAGCTTAGCAGGTTAACAAACTAAGTTATTACTGCCGGACAGGTTTGTGTTTTTGATTTAAATACCTTTCCTGCTTAATCCAAATTATTTAATCTAAGATTGAAAAAGGTGATTTCTACGACAGATTGATTTGTGAGTTTTTATCGACACATTAAGGTCCTCGATGTATGGATATACAGTATGTATCTTTAATGTATTCTCAAAGTAAGACAATCTTAACAGCATCTCGAGGTAAAATAGCTTCATAACTTGGAGATGTCTGCAGAAGTGATATATATCGATCATTTATGACAGAGGATTATCCTATAATAGCATTGTCATAACGGGGATAAAAACGTAGAGCAGTTTGAAAATATGGAAAGGTTCAATATTGATTTCCAAGAGGAAGAATAAAATATGACACTAGAGATGGCAAGTGCCAGGCAAATATTATTTGCACAAATATTGTGTAAATATTAGCAGGTCTAACCTCTGGTAGATTATCAAGGTGAACCACTTTTAAATTGAATCTATCCATGTCCAGCAGATATTCAAGATGCAATTTTTTATTCATTATCTAACACATTACATGGTCCCAGGAGTATTTTATATAGCTAAGTAATTAGAAGCACAATAACAGTATCATATCATTCCTTTGGGCAGCATCTGCAGTGCAAAGGGGTCTGATCTAAGTGATTTTGAACACGGTGTGATTGTTGGTGTTGCACATGCAACATCAGAAACAGCTATTCTTCTGGGATTTTCACAGACTACAGTGTCTAGGGTTTACACAGTTGAATGCCAATTACCAGGTTGCATCTGCTATAAATGATGTCTGACAGACAGCAGTTTGGTGTATGAGTTTTCAAAACAACCTGCAGTAGCGAGCAGAGTTACAAAGAAGCCAAGGAATTAGTGCCTGAATTGCAGTTGCTCAGTGGTATTTAACAAAATGTGACTCTCCTTTGTAGTTCTGTTTGCAAATTGCAGGTTCATTACTTCAAAGTTAAAGTCTTTAGTCATGTAGTGTTTCCAACATTTTGTCCACCTTCTGTATAAGGAAGTAAATGAGCAGAGCAATTGCTAGGTTAACACTACCCTTATGGTGACCATCTCTAACTACACTATGTGGACAAAAGTATTATGTCGAAGCTGTGAATCATGTCATACCTGAGTTGACCGCATTCCAGTACAGCAAGTCGGAAAGCCATTTATCAATACCAGGGACCTGTTTAAAAAAGCAGCATTTCTTGCTTAGCTGGATAACTTTTTGGGTTTAATTTACCCCAGTTTAAATGGCCTTTATATTTTTTCCACTTACATTTAGCCCAAACTACTTAAATCCAACAAGTTATCCAGCTAAGCAAGAAATGCCGCTTTTTGAAACAGGCCCCAGTTCTAGCCTGGTTTATTGAGAGCCATTTTTAGCAATATCAGTTGATAACAACACATTATACGGGTTATTGGACATAAAAACACATAGCAACATGTCCTAAGATAGTGGTCGGACAGTACTGTATGTACAATCAATTTAATGAACCACAAATAATAAGATGTAAATGCTAATAATCAGTATAAAACTACAGCTTTAACTGCTGTTGATATAGGGCACGGTCACCTTAAATTCTGAGCTTGGAGTTGTGTGGATTCCTCTGACTTTCTGAGTAGGAATTCTGACTTCAGGGGCTGTTACAGTTGAAGAGCTATAAAGTGAAATGGAATGCAGCCAATGGGATGGAGATATCTTTCAGTGGTTTGGCTTGGCCCCTTATTTCCAGTGAAGAGAACTATTAATGTTTCAGCATACCAAGACATTTTGGATAATTCTATGCTTCCAACTTTGTAGGTGGAGTTTGGAGAAGGCCCTTTTCTGTTCCAGCATGACTGTGTCCCAGTGTACAAAGCAAGGTCCATAAAGACATGGTTGGGTGAGTTCGGTGTGGAAGAACTTGACCCCATTGAACACCTTTGCGATAAACTAGGATGGAGATTGTAAGCCAGGCGAACATCAGTGCCTGACCTCACAAATGCGCTTCTGGATGAATGGGCAAAAATTCCCACAAACCTACTCCAAAATGTTGTGGAAAACGTTCCCAGAAGAGCGGCAGCTGTTATGGCTGCGGAGGGGGGACCAACTCCCTATTGATGCCTATGGATTTATAATGTGATGTCATAAAAGGTCCTGTAGATTTAAAGGCGAGGTGTCACAATACGTTCGTCCATATATTATACAGTTATTGTATATGGCATGTTTATGAATATTATGAATATTGCTCTCCATGGTTATTGGGTGTTTGGTTATTTTCTGACTAGTTCTTACTTTCATGTTTCATCTGTACATCAAAAACTGTTCAGATGCAGCGATCTCATTAGGTTTAGCCATGACTGGCTTTTTCCAAGTAACATCCAGTCAACTATGTCAACGCCACTGAAACTTTGCACCAGTTTATTAATTACTTGATCAGTTGACTAACTTAAGCCTTCAATGCCAGACGTTTACTTTGCCTTAGAGAGTTTTCTGCTGAAAAGTGTCTCCGCCTTCCAGGGAATGTACACCCAGAATTGTGTGTGTTAGCAGATAAACTCATCCCTTAAAAGCAAACTCACATTCCAAGTGATATAAATGTCATATTTAATAGGACCAAGATACTTGAAAGTGTGCCAAAATATAAGAACCTGAAATTTAGCAGTTTACTAAGATAAATTTAAGTCTTGTATGTTTCTAGCTATCATACCTTATCATAATTGCTAATTGAGCCCTATTCTTTTAAACTCCTGTGACTCTCTTGCTAAGCTCTTTTTAGGATAACCATGGGGCAAAAACAGATGTATCCTGTTGTTTTTCAGTTTTTATTGCTACAGTATATTATATTGTGGTCGGACATGGTTACCTATAACCCTGGCAGAAATATTACAATACCCAGCTGCTGGTTTTGGACAGAGATATTGGAAGGCTAACAGAAATAAATATAAATAAATAAAAATCCCAGGCTACTGGCCTGTATCTCACGTTATTGCACATTATTGCCTGTGTTGGCAGAATGAATGGCATGTTATGGACAACATATGGAGCTTTTACCACGCTGGTACCTCAGGTGATGGGGTATTGCCTCTCTATTATGATTAAACATTTCATAACCTCTACTTTATAAAGCTTTGACTGTGGGGCCAGGACCTGGCTTTTGCTCAGTTTCACATTATTCCTAATATGTTCTTTGACTGTGTACATTTATGCAACATACCGATCAAGATGAGCATTAGAACTTGCAGGTATAGGGAGACAAGGTTATTTGTGTCATTAGAGAAGACTGATGCAGAATTAATATACCTTTAATCAGTATTTACGCCGTGCAATAATCCCCTGTAGATGCAGCATTTCAATTAAGCAGTGCTATTTATAGAGTACAGTAAGTGCTGCTTTGTGGTTGCACTCTGTTCCTTGTTCTCTAATTTCCAATTAAAGCTGTTATATTCAATTTAATGATTTACCTGACTCTGTGTCAAAAGAACTTACAAATACTGCAAATGGGAAGTGAATCCATAATAGTACTATACGTAGCAATAGACAGTGTATTTGTTTAATGACCAATGAAAAACTGGAAAACAGCTGGTAATACTTAAGGCCATAATTTTAGTAATTTATAAATACATTCATAACAAATACTAATGTATTCACAAAGCATTAATAACCTGGTTATGAATATTTATCAAAAGGCACATTATAGCCACGTGTTTTATGCATTATGAATGCTTTATGAAGCCCTCATCTATAATGCATTATAGATATCTTTATAATGCATGGTCGGTATAAGTATTATGAATGCTTTATACCGCATTAGAAAGGTATCAATAGTGCATTATAGATGAGAGCTTTAAGTCCTAATGCACATGGTTATAATGTTTTATAATGTGTTGTGCATTTCTATAAATACTTATAGCCATGTTATATGATGCTTTATGAATGCAATATAATGCACTATGAATGTGTTTATAAATTACTAAAAACATGGCCTTAAGTAAAGTGCTACCAAAAAGCAGTGCATCGGAGAGTGCTAGATTTCCTTTCCGTCAGTGCTGCCTTCTTCCCTTCACAAAAATCCAAGACAGCTGGCTTGAGTCTTGCAAATGAGCAGCATGCATGTGGCAATTAATTGGAAGGAGAAAGAGACAGAAAGTTTGGAAAAAGTCTCTCAGGGCTGCAGCTGATTTATATTTTATATTTTTTTTTTACATTATTTTTTTACATTTACTGCATTTTGAAATTTTGTTATATTTATGAAATTTATAATTCTTTGGTTTAATATTATGTTTAAATAACAAAGTTTAATTCTGATTCTAAGGTGTCTTTTAAAGGTATTTGTCAATCGGGTAGTAATGACTTTTGTGTTACTAAGTAACAAATTTTAAAATGGTAAAAAATGCATAGAGCACACACAAACAAACATACATATGGGCCAGTTACAAAAGTTAAATAAGGTTTACATACATCCGTCTATCCATATAATGCCCTGAACTATTTATTGGCTAACAAATGGCTGCCTATCCTGAGTACACGCAAACGGATAATAAATAATAAATAATGCCAGATTTCAACAGATGGACTTTGGCAAATCCCAGTGACTTTTAAAAATATATCATATATTGTTTTTATTATGTACAAAAATGATTAGCTGGGCCTTATTTAAATGATCTAAAGCGCACAGTACGAAGTGCGTGGCACAAGTTCTTTTTTGGCATAACCACCCAGCTTTTGCTAGGATAGCAGCAGAATATAGTCGCTGCACCAGGTGCATAGTCTAAAAGGGCTGGGCTAAGTCTTGTAATTAGTAATGGGTTTGTTTGGGCCATAACATATTATGAGCCAATCAGATTGTCTTCTCCCATTCCCTTAACAAATCTGGTGCGCTTGGACCTTGGGGGATTGCTGTTATAACGGCGGATTTGCCAGGTTGTACAAATTAACGTTTCTCTGCTCATGTGTAAAGTAAAAGTGTGCAGGCAAGCCATATATGGCAACAGTTGGTTTTCACCACAGCCCCATGAGATTATTATTATTATTATTATTATTATTATTACGGCTATCTTCTCTGATACATTCCAAAACCTACCTCCTTACACCGAAACCATGGATAATAGCAAACCCCATATATAATATGGTTTTCTTATTTCATAAATAACATAGATGTACAATGTGCCAATAATGCCCTGGACTCCGCCTCACTGTAAGACCAACATGCCCAAGGGCACTCAGATGGGTGCCAGTACATTTGCTGTTTACTGCATGGGAAAATTAGAACTGCGTCAGGCTCATGCCAGCAGAGATACCTGCATCACACTGGCAGAGGTTTGCACTGGATGCAAAATAGGGCCCAAGGTCTTTTGATTAATCAAAAAGCTCTCAGACTCCGATAGCTTGGTGCCATCACTACAATAAACCACTAAAAGTGGCCGTATTGAATGTACAGTGACCCTTTCGCTTTTTGGGTGTTAGGAGCACAGCACCCCCCCCAGTATGAAAACGCTTAGAAGTATTTGGGCCTCATGGTGAGTGAAATGTTTTGAGGCATGCGAGATACAAAGATCACTGCAAGATCATTGTGACATATCAACTAAGAAGCTGCAGTAAATGCGCTTGGTGTCTTCCAAACCAGCACTGTACATATATTTTATGCATGTATGAGTTACTAAACTTTTTGTGTGTGTTGTCTGCTGGCCTTCACATATCATCTGTGGCTTTCACAGCTTAGCAGCCACAACATATTTTTAAAAAAGAGATATTGTGGATAAACAGGGTAAAAAAAAGACGTTGGTGGTGCGGTGGTACTTTTTCAGTTTAAAGTCCGACATGTAACAGACTGATGCTGTTTGCTGTAAACTCTGCTGAATCTTGTGCCAACTAAAACTGGAAATGTTGCAAAGTTATTTCACCACAGAAAGCACTGCTGGGTGCATCCAGTAGAACACACAGGATACCACTGCTTACAGTCACAGACACCAGCAACTCGGCTTTCCACTTTTAATCTGAAGAAACTGCATTCTGTATTGGTTCAAAACGGGACACAGCATTTTACTTTTTAATATGGGTGGCATCTCAACCAGCAACGTCAAACCTATTTCCTGGAATAAGCAGCGAGACAATAAGAGAAGCCAGAGATCACCCAGCAACAAACCATACTGTCAGTGTTTTCTACTGTTTTGCCTTATGACAAAAAATATATATATTATTTTATTTATTTGGAGTTATTTACGGTAGTAAAATTAGATTTCAATTTGTAGTCCATACAATTTGTTGTCTTTTTTCATGTTCTGGTTATTTTTATGGGTATTCAAAATGGAAATAATGAATATCGTGCTGATTATCGATATCGAGTCATATGAAAAAAAATATATATTTTACCATAACTCCCAACTGTAATTAAGGGCTGCAAGAGCTGAAACAGTAAATCATTTAGGGGTTTTTCATTTAGCAAGCATTTAGCAAGGTTTGGATAATAGTACCCCAGTAACAATATGCACCTATATCTGTTCCTGTGTATTATTTTTAATGTGGAGAATTAAAAAAACTGAAATTGAACAAATATTTCAGAAGTATAATTCTCATTGAACATAGTCCTGTCTATATATAAATATTTAAACACACACAATATTCACTGTTCAGTGTTTATTGATCAGCTATGCTTTACTGTACCTGTCCAGTGCTCCATGAATGTGAATTGACAATAAAAAAAGACCAACCATGTACAGTATGTTCTCAATAAACTTATTGGAAGCCTCTGATTTAAGTTTTTTTTTTGTTGCAAGTGGCTTATTTGTCATGGTCAGTCTGCACAAATTTCTAGGTTTTGGACAGGGGTTAGGGTTAGGGAAGTTTTTGACCTACTGCGGATGTTAAATTCAACCATTCTGTAGAAGCCCTCCATTATCCATTTCAGTGGATAAACTACTATAAGAATAATTCAAGAAAACTGTCCTGAATGTGAGAGCAGAAGTGCATTGTGCCATAAATACAAAGGTGAGTAAGAGAAACTCACCTTTTCTGGGTGTTATTTCTGTTTTTGGAGTGGCCTGAAACATACAGTAGAGATATGAGCTGACATGACTGACTACACTAATCTCGCAGTAACGTGTATCTGATAGCAGATAAAAGGGGAGGAGTCTAGTAAATAAATCTTTGTCCCATAAAAATGTGGATTTCAGCATTGAAAGAAATAGCTAAATATATAAAAAATATATAAATTTTATGTTATGTCAAATATAAGATTTTAGTAATAAAATCTATTGTTAAATAGATGGTTTGATTTCTTTTGTGAAGTAGAATTATATGCATCTAGTGTAAAATGGGGGCGGCATGGTGGTGTGGTGGTTAGCACTGTTGCCTCACACCTCTGGGGCCCGAGGTCCGGTCTCTGCCTGGGTTTCATGTGTGTGGAGTTTGCATGTTGTCGTCGTGGGATTTCCCCCCCCACAGTCCAAAAACATGCTGAGGATGATTGGAGTTTCCATGTTGTGTGAGTGTGCCTTGCAATGGGCTGGCCCCCCCATCCAGGGTTGTTCCCTGCTTCGTGCCCGTTGCTTCCAGGATAGGCTCTGGACCCCCCGCGACTCAGTAGGCTAAGCGGTTTGGAAAATGGATGGATAGTGCAAAATGATACCTTTTTACATTTTAAAATGAATCACATTAATATATATAAATAAATAATATTATATATAAAATACAGATGAGAACACTAATCAGCTATTAAGAAGTACTAACAAAGCAGTGTGTGGGTGTGGCAAGGGGGCTGTTTCAGGCTAAGGGCCTGTTTCTTTAAACTTCACATGTTTATCTGACAGGCATCAGGCTCCATTAGGGAATGGGTCTCACGTGCACTGGTGCGACATGCCAGAGTAGGGAGGCCGCCTGATGCCCCACTACTAAAGTCTCCATCAGTGAGACGCACGTGGATAATCATATGAAGATGGAAACAGTAAAAACCAAGTCATTTCCATAGAGACGATCACAAAGTGGATTTAAAAACCTCTTGTTAGCTTGGTGTCCCTGAGAGCTGCTTTAACGGATGGAAAAAGTCCATTTAAGCCCACTTTCTGTAGGCTATGGAGATTTTTTTTTCCATTTCTTTGATTTTTCCTTAAAAATGGTTAAGTAAGACATTTCTGTGAATTTTAGTCTTAGTTGAGTATGAAGGGGAGGTTTTGGGTTAAAAGCTTGTACATACCTTAGACCACAATGCCTATTTATTATATTCCTGACACTCCATGCTTCCTGTGCATAATTGTTTTATTTTTGTTTAGATAGCATCCTCTAATGAGGATACAAAAAACAGCTCTATTGCCTGTTTGCATACACGAGACAAAAGTAAAATAATAAATAGAATGACACAATGTATAATATCCTCCTGAGTACCCACACATTCATTTATATCCATTGTAGTGGACATTTTGTTTTTGAATCTTTTCACTGATGTAAGGAAACATATTTATTCTTGCTGTACACTAAAAAGGACATGCTGTGAAATTAAAAATAAAATCAAATTTGAAAAAATCTAAATTATTTCCTCCATAGACGAATAACCTACAATTGAAGGACACTTTTTTCCTTGGGTCTCAGGAGAATATCTAGACAGTAACAGTACTGTACCAAGAAAAATAGTATAGTTATATAGAAAAAAGGCAAGCTCTTTCCATAATGCACATTATTAACATACACATTGACAGTGGGGCATATGATGTATTTGTGTGCCATTTCAGTCATGCTGTCATGCAGAAACACGCTGAGGGAAATTACACAAGGGGTCAGGCATTTTCTTTATTTTACGGTTTCTGTTATCAATAGTACGAGTAATTGAGTTTTTCTTCTTATTGAATGGGACTGCTTTCCGAAGACAATGGAATAAGCGGCAGAGGTGGAAATTTCTGGTCCAGAAAGTAAAAATCCAGACCAAGATTTGTCTCAACCAATCGCTTGAATATTTTGTGAATGTGACACACTTACATGTATGAGTTTATACTCATTTGGCTGGTTAAAACAAAACCTTGGTCTGGATTTTTATGTTCTGGACCTGAACTTTCAACGCCTGATAAGGATGCAGACACAGTGTCTAAGCAAGGCCTGTGTTTGCCCTGGTTTCACAGCAGACACTGCACAGATCAGAGCAGAGGTAAAGGCCTTGAGGTGACTGGCAAAACCATGTCATTGACAGAAGCCCTGTGAGGTCGACTGGATGGGGAGACGCGACAAATAGGGCTGTGCGGTGTGAGTTTCATGTCATGTGTCAGAAGGAGTTAGTCATGTGATGTTTGTTTGTCCTAATTATGCATCAGAGCGAGAAGATGTGACAAGCCATCTGTTATCAGTTGGATGTACAGTACTGACTTTAGTGAGATGGTCCTGAAGGTTTGTCTAGGGATTGGTAAAGCCAGGTTATGAAATATGAGGCTTCTTATCTAAGAAGAGTAGAGCATAAAAATATCAAAACATTTTGATTGTTAATCTACACTTCAATATAATAGTTATACTGAAAGTAGGTTGATTGGTGCCTCTCAAACAGTGATCATAAGCAAGCAGACACTGCTGCGCATCCAGACATAAATGCCCCCCCCAAAATTTGGCAACCTTGGATCTTTGTTGCCTATGGTATGGGGCCCAGGGGGAAGCCCCCTAAATGATATGTAGTATGCATATGTTACTGTGTGCATGCGTGTTTATGTCCACATGTGTGTGCATTGGAATATAGGTGGATGCATGGTTGGGAAATAGATAAATGTTGCATTACAGAAATAACCGCAGTAACTTTACTTGTTCGCCTTCTGTGTTATTCACTTTAGAGCATGAAAATTCTTGCTGCCATGAGAATTATGCAGATTTTATGTATGTATGTAGATTTTTGGAAATGTAGCTAGTAAAATATTTTAGAAACTACCGCACAACATCATATCTGAATAACAAACATAATGTGTCATAAGACATGAGTTAATATTTTTGATTATTTAAGCCACTGAAACATATCAGGACTGCATCTATATGGTTATCAAATGAATTTATGAAGAATTTTTCAGTGGGTTTTTTGAGAAATTATATACAGTGATGATTGAAAGAAATGTTTTAAAAAATCTAAAATGTTAATTATACTGGAGATACACAAGAAAATATTATTTCATTTAAAAAGATGGAACTCGTAACTCAAAGGCATAAAGTGAAAAAGTAACAATTGAAGCTGAATTATGGATATACAGTTTAGTGGCTTAACATGTAAATCTTCAGAGGAAAAGTCCTTGCCTTTTTAAGATGCTGAAGAAATGGAAGAAATTCTTTGAGTGTTCTTAAACTGCTCAGATGTGACCTGAATGACGACTCAAATTTAAATGCCCTCTAAAAACTACACAAATAGTGTAACTGAGAATACAGATTCACTGTAATCAGGCCTAATTAATATTTATAATAATTCTTCAGCATAATCCAACTCGGACATTTAAATATTGTTGCAAACCTGCTCAGCCTTTTGATAATGGGCTATTTAATAAGTTAAACTTAAACTGGGGGGGAAAAAAAACATTCCTTACCTTTGTAATTGTGAAATGGGCTGAAGCTGTATTGTGTAGAATAAATGAATGATATAAGGGCTTTGTTATCAATTGTTATGAGATTCCTTTTCTAGGAATGGGAAGAATTAGGGAAAGAACCAAAATCCTTCAGAGCAGGAGATGTAAGAGTTCTAAAAGGAGTGCTATAAAGGAATACAAATGTGTTGCTTTCATTACCATGCATTTAGTCACAATTTATTTTTCATGTTGATGCTCTGCACAATTGCAAAAACTTAGCTAGACATTTCATAGCATTTTAATGCTGACATCTGAGTAATTTAACAGGGTAGGGTTTTGCGATTTGAAACATGTGATTTGTAATTTGTAAGTGAATATACTGTAGGTCCAGGGCCACTATAAAAGGCGGTGGGGGATTGGACAATTCCGAGGGCCCCTCAGTAACAGGAGCCCTAAAAAATGTGAAACATAATTGGATTGGCCTGGGTTGAGGGTCTGATATGATTGATATGCTGTCACGGGGGCCAAAAATCTCCAGTGCTGCATGATCAGATGTAGAGATGAACCATTATCAGATTGTTATCTCCCCAAACATTTGTGGAACACCCCATAGAGAACATGTAATTGAACTACAGTGGAACTGTCTGCTATGGGTTTCAGCATATATTTATGTAGCCTGTTAAACCATCGAATATGGTGTGAAGATGTCTAGCTAAGCTGGACTGCAACTAAAAGACCTGGGCCAGGATGCATATAACTTCCTAAGAATGGTCATACACTTGGACTTAAGAGTTAAAAAAATCTTAGCAAAAAGTAGGCCCTAACAGCATTTTATAAATCTGCTAAAAGTAACTTTCAGCAAAGTCTAAGCCCAATTCCTAAGTGCTGACGGAGCCAGCATTTAAGTGTCGTGAAATGATGGCTACAAATAAACTCCTGCCCCAAATACTGAGTTCAACCAACAGAACAGTTGCACGGTGAATATCTTAGTGACATAAACCGTTAATGTAGAGCTTTATACAACATATCTTTTTGTGATCATATCTTTAATTGGTTGTACAAAAATCTACCTAGCACATCGCCAATCAATTTCCACTAATAGATGCACATGTTGCATAAATTATGGGTCAAATGCAAAACTCATAGCAAGACATTGGATTCTAAAAGAAAATCAAACTGGATGATAAACAAAACGGTAATTTTGGCACAGTTGGCGCTTAAATGGAAGGAGGTAGTGCGAGGAAAGTTTGACCCAGCTGTTACAAGCACAGACAAAAAAAGCTTAGGGGGCTATTGCAAGCTCCGTAAATGCTGCGTCATCTCGGACAAGGCGTTCAGCAGCGGAATGTGAAAAAAGGTGGTATAATGTTTTATCCTCGTGAAAGGAAATCACAGTTTATAAAACAAGGATGCAAGCAACAGGTTTGTGTCATTATATTGCTCTTATGATCCTCGCTATAATAGATGATGATGATGATAATAATTATTATTTTATTATATTTTTCCAGTTGCAAAAAACGTAGCATCATTATCACCTTCAGTTCAACTGTAAGTGCATTTTTAGGTAACGTAGGAGATTTTATCCGGTTCCTAATTAGGTTGATAACAAAAAGAATGCCCTCATGATCGAGCCTGTACCTTTTTATCAATTCATTATTATCGTACGTCTGCCGGTTGTACTTTCTTTGACGGAAAGTGCGCAGTCTCTGTCTGGGTGCATATAGTGCAGCTGCTATCATTCAACTGCTAACTGGCTTAGGAATCTTCTCCAGCTCTCTTAAATAATTTAGGAGCTGAGACCAAGTTTTAACACTTAAGAATGTTTATGCATGCCACTTATTCTTAAGTCTGGGAGTAGGAACAAAATCACGTCACGGTTAGAAGTGTGATGATTTTAAGAGCAAAATTTTACTCTGAGAAGTTTTATGCATACCGGCCCTGGGTATTGTGTGATATTGATGAAAACTAAAACTATTCAACAATCTCACATGTTTTTAGTGTTTGCTAGAGTTGGATGTCTCGAGACTGTTCTTGGTCTCAAGACCGGTTTTGAGACCACTTTTACATGATCTTGGTTTTGTCACAGTCTCAATGGTCTTTGGTCTTGGTCTTGTCTTGGTCTCGGATCCCTTGGTCTTGTATTGGTCTCGCTGTCTTGGTCTTGCTGTCTCAGATCGACATAGTGGTCGGGAGATTTGGAGTGAAAAGTATCCATGACACACAGCGTAACGTTCAATGATGCAACTTTATTATTATTATTTCGCCTTTCGCGCCCTTTAAATGCAACCAATCAATGACATACATGCATTTTGTTCTAATTCAGACATTGGCACTCATCCAATCAAAATGCACGTTATACGACAAAATAAGTGTAGCACTAGTTAAACGTTAGATCCAGCATCACAGACTATAAGATGTTGCAATCTTTAGTTTTCCTGAAGTACAATCAACCGCTATTTAAAAATGTGAACTGTTTTCTCTCTCTCCCTCCTCTCTGAAAAATGCCTATTAACAGTGATGCTCTCGTTCTCTCTCTCGCTCTATTTTTAAGTATTTCATCTAACTGTATTAGTTTATAAATCTGTTATTTGTCAATAACGTCTGTGTTCTATTGTTCTTGCCCTACTGAACAACAGGCTCATTGTCAGTATGTTGTAATCGCATGCCACTGCAGACATCAAGATGTCAGAATCTTTTAAGCAGTTGTCCTAATTCTTATTTATGCACAATTTGATGTGCAGTTTGTATTGGTATATAGTATTTGTAGTTTGCATTTGATTCATGTGACATGTGCACATGTCTTATATTGTTTGATTACAGTTTTTACACATTTTACTTAAAATGGTGTTGTTTGACTAAATAAATGTGACCATTGACTTTTAAATAACATCTACATGTCACGTTGTGTTGACTTAACAGGCCTAATCCATTTCAGGGAAGTTGATACAGTGTCATTTGGCTAGTACTATTACAATGGGACATGATGCAATTTCTAGTTTATAATTGTGTATCTTCAATTTGATGTTACAATTTAATCTACAAAATAAGTATAATTGAAATCAGTTACATATTTCCCATTCTTTAGACAGTTCTCGGAGGTGTTAGTTGTTTTGTCGGATGACTTTGGGACCAGTCAGTATCCGTCATGTCAGTCCTCAACAGCACACAAAAGTTAAGGGAGTCTTTTTTTTGGTCTTGGTCTCGGTCTTGATCTTGTCTCGACTTTGTCTTGGTCTTGACTCGGTCTGTCTTAGTCTTGGTCTTGTCTTGGTCTCGATACCCTCTGGTCTTGGTAGTATCTTGGTCTTGGTTTAGGCAGTCTTGACTACAAGTCTAGTGTTTGCTGGCTTGAATCTGTTCTTATTTCCAAAACTACAAAGAAACCATCCCTTCAAATATGATGAGTCTGCATAACATTTGGGTATGAAATTGATTAAAAAAATTGCCTTTATTATTTCAAAGTACAATAGCACATGCTGACTTATAACTGAAGTATCCCTGTTATAAGAATACTTTTAGTTAATGGTAATAGTTAAATTAATTATCATGAAATAGATAGATATTGTATGTTAAACTCTCTTAAAGTGAGTATAAATTTGCACATTAATGCATGTTTTTCTCCTTTGGAATCACGCATCACAGCTTGCTTGGCCCCATCTGACGCCAGCAGTGATCTGGAATAACTGGAACACACTGGGCATATTGGCATCCATCAGCTGTTGGAATTTTTTCAGAGCCCCCTGCCTGACTACAATATCTGCATTTTTTTTCTGAGCTACACCTGAATGCAAACGAGGCATAACGACAAAGTTAAATCCAGAGCTACAAGCAAATTCAAGTAAACTTTCACCTGATCACTACTCATGATGGCATTTGACATTATTTAAAGATTAAATGGCTTTTCTAAAACTTCAAAGCTGATCAGTTGTGTTTACCAGGAAATCTGCGCATGTCTACTGTACCAAAAACATCTGGGTGTACTGTTTTGTGGAAAAGAAAATGCTGTAAGTGATTAACAGGTGTCTCCAGAGTTACTGAAATGTGTCTAAAGTTAAATTGTAATGACTTGATCTGCAGTAGCTCCAAGTTGCAGTTCACAGGCATCAGACCTGGCAACCATCTGCCTGTGGAACATCTGCCCAACTAGCCAATAACAGGCATTTTTAAGGAGCATTAACAGTAGTCGGCATCTTGTGTCTGCTAAAGTTGTGCTGCTGTATTCTAGTGCAGTACAGAAATAACTCATCTGTACAGTCTCCTGAATCATCGGTAGAACTTTATGCTTTGTTGCTTGCTGTGTATCTGCACAGTAAGAACTTTCTGCACAGGGCTGGATCCAGCCAGCTGGTGAACAAAGCCTTTCCGCGGTGCTGTTTTGAGTGTCTGTCCTTCTGCCATCCCGAGCTCTGTCGATATTTTCTTTCTGACTTCACATAATAAAACCAAAAAATGGCATGGAAATGTAGGTCTTAGATCCTGTTTTCATACACATGCAGTGATTTGGTGTTGTATTTATTTTGAACTACATTAATGAAATCAAAAGGCAAGTGAATGTTTTAGGGAACCAGTCTCTGGATTTTATTTAGCACATCAGCAGGACCTGAACATGATGGTTCTATCAAGCTTGTATTTATATCATTGAAGGAACTATAGCATGTGGCCTTTTCAGACTGCTGTAGTTATTTTTTAAGAGTTCTTGGAGCCTAGAAGCATCTTTGGTGCTGGAAACTTCCTCTTTTTCTCTTTGACCCTGAGTGTCCCTGCTCATACCCTTAGGACCAGAAACAAGAACAGTGTCATGCATTGACTCGGTGTGTCATGACTTTGCCAAATATTTAGCATACACTCACCTGACAAAATGTGTTGGACAAGTGCTGGCAGGAAGGAAAGCAGCCTGAAGGGCTATGTTGGAATGAATAATTCTGTACAATTTACTTTACCTACTAAGAGCCCTAAATGCATTTCTGTATGCTAGTCTTCCATGTTTCAGGTGGGTGTGTCCTGTGTGGCAAATGTGGGCCACAAAGGGAAGCTTATTCACAACCACTACATACATACTTTAGTCCTACATACATTCTTTTTGCAAAGAAGACAAATTTTCATATTCAGAAAACAAAGTCTCACTTTGCACATTTTGTCGGTTGTCACATAAACCTTGGTTTCACCTGGATTTCATCTGTAGCAAATGGTATATTTCAATGACAAGATAACGGTCCCTTGAAAGAAGAACTCCCACAATGCACAGCGTTTACCACAGTCTTATTCTTCACCTTTAAATCTTAAAACTGGAAGTGAAAAGAATAATGTGTTGGCAATGTAGAGTTAAAATGGGAAGTTTCAGGGCTGGCATTTTCAATTCCACGAGTGCCTTTATATGATGGCACTGTGGCACCCTACGCAGTGCAGTGAGTGCTTCTGCTTTCAGGAGACACTAGTGTTTTAATTGGATTAATGTATGAAATGAGTCACAGCTGCAGCAGGGAATGACAAGTCACGTCTCAGCCTGCCTCGACAAAGATCAATGCGCCTAACCTCAATTCAAAAAAACATTCTTTAATGGACACCCGGGGGATCTGAGGCAGGCGTCTTCCTTCACTTATTTATTTATTTTAATTTGTGTAAATGTAGTGTACACTTTTAATTATCCACTGGGGAAATACATGGCTCAGGAGTGACTGAGGAGAGAATGCAGTTTTCATCATGTCATTATATTATGTTCGTTGAATTTAAAACATGCACATTGCTTATAATGACCTAGATGGAGTCTAGCATCTGAAGGATTGCACGTTTGATCCTAGTCAGGTTCTTTCAATCATCTTTAATCACTATATTATTTTAATGTTTTGGAAAGGTGGGTTGAGCCATTACATAAGTAGCATACGTTTCAAATGTAAATCTTTTTGTATAGAGAGCAACATTTAAAGGTATGTTGAAATGTTCTTGTAGAAGGCTCTTCACAAACGTTACAAAACTGGACAATTTCCATCCTGGATTTTAGTATATTTTTGTGAGTTATATGCAAATGATATTTCATTGATTCTATACAGTGCTTCCCTAAATGGAAATGGAAGTATATATGAGTAGCATATAAAGTGCTTATACATATCAGCATTTTTATGGCTGATTATCTGAAAATCTTTCCTACTTTACCCCTCCAGCTAATCTGAAGGGTCTGCTTATGTCTT
Organism: Cyphomyrus plagiostoma; assembly: GCA_019775915.2. Lineage (NCBI taxonomy): Eukaryota > Metazoa > Chordata > Actinopteri > Osteoglossiformes > Mormyridae > Cyphomyrus > Cyphomyrus plagiostoma. The sequence goes on from JABFEA020000036.1 coordinate 23,809,522, forward strand.
AGCTTAGGTAGTTGGCATCTGAACACCACCAGCTAATATGTCAGATATTTACTGTAGCAAAAAAGATTTCCTGTCTGTTTTTATTGGTTAATTAGCTAGCTAATTAGCAGAACGTCTATGCAAACGTTTGCCAGTAAGCAAATTATTCTCTGGGTAAATGAAGGAACAGCTTTGCTTTCTAGTAAAGAATACATTCACATATAATACATACCTAAGTTGTACCCAGTCAGTCACTTTGTGTTGCTGTTTGTTATGATGCACAGGACTTTATGTTTGCAAACTGCGTGACAGTGGTTGTAATAGTAAGCTATTCAGTATGTTCCCCTGCCACTCAGGTAATTATGCATCTAGTTAGCTTGCCTATTAATAACTGGTCACAGAAGTCCAAATTACATTTTAATGGACTAGACCCTGGTAATTATGCTCCATTTGGAGGCTTTTTGGGTACATCCCATCGGCTGGAGACTGAGGAGCCAACCAAGGACCCTCTGGAGGAATTATATCTCTGACCTGGAATTCTACAAGAAGAGCCAGACGTCACTCCCAGAGAAATGAAGGTCTGGTGTGGCATTCTTGTATTGTTAAGTTAAATAGGAGGTGACATGCATGTTTCTTTTTATCTTATACTGGACAATATAAAATTAAAATACAAATCTATTCAGAAAATTCACATATGTACACAGGGATTTTGCATAATCGTATTTGTATACAAATATCCATATTGGGAATGGTTTCTAAAGAGAGATGTGCTTCCAGAAACCCTTCCAATAACAGCTCCTCTAACCCAAGGTCCCTGTCTCTTGGCCTCCTGTGACGGTCTCTCTCCGTCTGTCGAGCTTCAGGGTACTTAAGAGCTGCCAAGACCGTAGACTGTAGAGTACTGAGATGCAGCATGAGAAGTGAAAAGAGCTGGATTCCTGTGTGGCCTTCATTGTTAAGGGCGAAAAACTAGAGTGCATATTATAAGAGGGCAGCAAAAGGAGCAGTATACAGAGAATGGAGCCAAGAACATTGGGGTATTGGGTACAAGGACATTAGAGATGGTCAAAGGCCAGGTCAAGCGATCAGAAGAGGGCCCTGAAAATCAGCATGTCAGGTACAGGCATAGTAAAGAAAAAATCCAGCAGCCAGGGTACAATCACATACAAGGCTGGGAAGAAAAGAATAAAAAAAAAAGGAAACAGGCAAAGATGAGGGAGCGCCGAGCAGCCACTGGAAACAGTCCTGCTTTGGCTGCAATTCACCAGAGGGGCTTTAAGGCTGAGCACCACTGTTCTGGGCAGTTACATAACCACAAGGGCTTCCTTTCATGGCCATAGCAGCACCCACAATCCTTTTCAGTCTGGGTGGAGTTCATGGGGGCTGTCCTTGACAGTGATGGGTACCTCAACAAACTGAGAAAAAGAATAACTCATAAAGAAATTAATGAATAAACAAACAAATGAATAAATGAATAGTCCATTTCCATTGACTTCATTCCTATATATATACATATAAAAATTGAGACTGTCCTTCAAATACTTTTCAGACCGTTTCTCCCTTAAATATGCATGATGGGGTCTCATTATGACGGGGTCTCATCATTTTTATAACTATCTAGCTGACAGCAAGGAGAACCAGGACAGTTGCTGAACATTGTTGTTGAACGAACTTTTGACATTTCTAAAAATGTCAGATCAAATGATGTGATATTTTGGGTTCTACATTTTATCTCCAAGATTTCAAAATACTGGAATAGGGCTGCTTTCATACTATCAAGACAGAGTATACTATGGAATGAGTGGGCTAAGTCTCTGTGCCTGTGATTGGAAGGTGCCTGGGCAGAATGGTTGCATAGTTACATATCTGCGGACCATGGAGCAAGGCCCTTCAGTCCCTGGCTCCACAGGGGCTGCATGATGGCTGACCCTGTGCTGTGACCCCTGAGCTATGGAGAGCAAGATGGAGTAGGTGAAGACAAGAAATCCTATGTAACTTGTACTTGTGCAATGGCCAGTAAAGCATTATATTCATAATTTCTTGATGGTGTAACAGAATGAGTAATTAGATACCATCTAAACTTAAACTGACCCCATTCATCAGTTGTCCCAAGTCTCCTCTAAAACCTTTATACATATGTATTCCATGGATGCTCAACACTGACCGACTGTGTTTCTTAGGAGACCAAGGTCTGTTATGTGAGAAGAGATTTTCGGTCAGGGGTATTAATAAAGTACAACAGTAACCATTATTCTAACATGGCTAGCTAGCAAGATAGCTATCACTAGATTACTTTGTAATATAAGACTGGACATTCGGCTGGTACGGAAACTAGTTAGTGTATGTAAACCAGATAATCGCTTACTTGGCAGACATATACACTAAAGCTGCATAAAGACAGCAGACATACGCTATGGACTCAGATGAATTTAAGATTATTCAAGTCACCAGTGTGGGATAGACGACGAGGCACGGGGTGTAGTCAAGAGTACAAATTTACCCTAGTGCATGACAAACTTAAATCCCACTATACCGTATATATATGGGGATGAGATTGGACTCAAATCTGACTCCCGACTAAAGTACCACAGCTCTGATATATCGCATGTATGACAAAACACACTCCCACAGTCACAGTACAGACTGCACTTTTTTCCTTATTTGAGTGATGATCAGATGAAAAACTGACACATTTGCAGTTCTGCACAGTTTTCACAGGTTTTTTTTTCATTCCAGAATGTCTAGGTTTCCATTTGATGGTGGTAGCACACTCAGCAAACTGCTCTCTGATTGTACTTTTACTGCACCACGCTGATCACAACATCAGATATCCTCACAGAGGTTTATTAGAACATGGGAGACCTCTCCCCCGATTCTGTCGTCTATCCCAAAACAAAATGTCTGCCATCGCCTGCTTTCACAATATTAACACAGGGTTCCTATAACACAGAGTTTGCAATATTCCATTTGCTTTCTTGAATCCCTTTCTAAGCAATCATACATAAATGCAACTTCAGAATCACTATATTGCTTATAACTAAGGGCATAGCAACACAGCGGCCCTCGAACAACACGTAGAAGGATCAGTTCTGTAAGGTTGTTCCTTTCATTTGTGTCTTGCGCTCAGTCCATTTCAGCCCTCGCAACAGCCTTTCTCTCCATTAAACTTTCAATTTCCTCCTCCAGCTGCGCGGCAAAGAGACAGGAGACCCTGGAAGGGCAGGAAGCCACACGTGGGGAGCCGAGCCGCTCCACAGCAGGCTCACGTCTGCCGCTTCCTTAGCAGGCCGTCTCACTGTTTTAGCTCTCTGCGCTTGTTTGACGCGTCTTCACTGATCCTGCTTTGCGGTGCCAAAATGAAGAACCGCACAAATATTGAATTTCCCCCTGCTCCAATTCACATTACTAGATAACGGTATTTTCACGAGTTCAGTTTATTGCTATTTACAATTGTCCATGAAAAGGTTATTATGACAGGACACCTCAGTCGTGGGACACAGGCACAGATACCAGATACTTGCATTTCCTCTTAATGGTCTGCTTGATAGAGTCATCCAGAATGTCACAGGAAACTAAAGATACCTCCCGAACTTTTAGAGGTGGTTGAAAAACTGTGGCCATGTTGAGGTAGTAGGGAAGGACTTGTTGATGTTTCTAGTCAGTCCTAGTCATCAGTAAGCTGTTTACATCACACTTTTAACCTAAATCTGTGGCACCCTTCATCGCACGTCCTTTAAAGCTGGTTTATACCTCTGCGTAGAATCTATGGCGCAGTTATGGCGTCGCTAAGCTTGCTGAGTTTTGCTCCCGATAACAGAGTAAAAATGTTTTCACAAAACTTAAACCCACTGCACTCTGCCAGTCAGCATTTCGGCAGTCTAACTGCAGAGCAACACAGGCACAAGTGCACAGGTATAAAAGCTCTCAGTGGTGTAGGCCACTTGCGTGGGCTGCGATGTAAGCTCTCTGTAGCCTCAAAGCAGAAGTATGAATTAGTCTTAACAATGTAGTCCAGAGCAGATTAAATAGGGATACTTCTTGTTTCTAAAGTATTCTATTAATTTGTATTAGTATTCCGAAATAAATTGTCTGTGGGCTGTTTAGTGCAGGTCAGTGATGTAGTTCATGCAGCTTAAGAAGAATATGCTCTTTTATCATGTACAGTACTAGAACAAATTCACCTATAATGACAGGAAGCCTGCTTAATAATGTTTAATTTTCATGTACATTTCCTGTTGAATCATTGACTCATTCACCATAAAAGACATAAATGCATAAACACATAAAATTCTTAAAATCCAGAAAGCTGTGAAGAAACCATGTTAAGGTGTGAAAATGGAATAATCTATTTAAAAGCACAATTGCTTTTCACACTTTAAAAAATTTTGAGATCTAATGCAGTTGATGTTATATGTTTAATACATAACCATGGGATCGTTTTGTACCAAGAGCAAATGTCTCAAAATGTAAAAGCTAAAATGTTTAAAGGATTAGTGTAAATGTGGAAGCAACCACTAGAAGCATAGGGCAGAAGAAACCATAATTGGAATATCTTTCCATTACATAGCACTGACGCGCTTGCTCAGGGCAGTTTAGAGACTCACTACGTGTTTTTGGACAATGGGAGTAAAACCACAAACAGCAAATTCCACACACCGAGAAAGAAAACTCCTGTCCCTGGAGATGTGAGCCCACAGCACACTGTCAGGTGACAAAAATGATGCACTGTTATTAGGGTTGAATCTCCCTCAGCATCTGAAACTGGCCAAAAGGCGTAAAAAACATTTTCATCTAAATTAAACTTTGGTAAGGCGACATGGCGAACTCCCACCAATAGCTTTGTGGGTCGCTGCATGTCTCTGTGTTCTCCTTGTGTATCTCTGTTGTCCCTGTGTCTCTCAGTTTTCAGTGTGTCTTTGTGCGAATCTCTGTGTTCTTCCTGTGTGTTTCCTTGTGTGTCTCTGTGTGTCCCTGGGTGTCTCTGTGTTCTCCCTGTGTTTGTGTGTTCTTCCTGGGGGTCTCTTTCTATCCCTGTGTTCTTCCTGTGTATCTCTGGGCGTCTCTTTGTGTGTCTGTGCCTCTGTGAGTCCCTGTGTGTGTGTCTGTCGGTTCTCCCAGTGTGTCCCTGTCAGCAGTGTGCGGACTACGGGGGGGGGGGGGGGGGGGAATATACCACCCCCCCGGTAAAACAATGAAACCCAATGAAACCAAAAAAAGAAAAAAATTATGGGGGGCAAATAAGCCGAATTGCCCCACAAAGGGGACA
>JABFEA020000036.1:23837085-23858128 GCA_019775915.2 Cyphomyrus plagiostoma
GCAACTGCCATGTGATTGGTTGATTAGATAATTGCATTAATGAGAAATTGAACAGGTGTTCCTAATAATCCTTTAGGGGAGTGTATATAGTATGACATAGCGTAGGTACTCTGCAAATAACCACAACATTGTGATGTTGTATTATTAAACTTGATTTTCGTAATGCCTGTTTGCTTTCCCAGGAATCATATTTACCTTTGTTTATTCATATTTACTGGTCAGCTCAACTAACATTAAATTACAATACACATTACATGTACAGCCATTTTTTTTGCTTCTCCAGTTTTTTGCTTCTCCGATACTCATTTATATGTAAGTGCCCATAGTAGCTGTCCCAGTTATAGCCATTCATTTCTTAATGAGTGATACAAAATATTAAACAAAGGAAAGTCAATGAGATTATCTAGATACTATGGTCTGTCATACTATAACAAGCTAATGAAGCGGAATCCATACCTGCAGACTACTGATACAATAATGACTGCAGTGCAACGTGGCTTCATATATTAATAATGTGTATTTGAATAGTGGTTTCTCAAACCGATATTTACCTCCTTGGCCATTTCAGGTTTTATGAATTGCCTTTCTGGGTACAATGTTGTTACCTGTATCCACCCTGAAATTCTGAACTAATCAGATGCTGTAAATCACCACCATCATAATCTCTGAAATGTGTCACAGAGACTCCTACGGAAATCATCATTAATGTAGCATATCACGCTTCATGACATAGTGTTTAGCAGAAGGAACAGATGAAGAAGAACTTGCTGTTATACAACCCTGCACCGAAGATGGGATATTTTTCAGAGGACTGCCTTGGTGACTGGCACAAATCTATCACCTACTGCCATCAGCGTGACAGCACCTGTTCCAGATGGATGCGAGCTAGAAGAAAGGCAGAACAGCAGTCATATCAGGATCTCTATCCTATTTCTACAAGTAAAAACAACATCATTACAGCATGAAGATGAGGAGACTTACAGCTTAGACTCACAGATCTATACATACATAGTATATAAAGTGTGTGTGAGATAGACACACATACGCACACATATATTACACACACACACAGACACACACACAGATATCTGTGTGTCATGCAAAAATGATATGTAGCACAATTTATTTACATGTATAAGAAACTTTTCTTTTTCCAAAAAAAGGTAACTGGTATAATGTAAAGGTCATAAAATGCATGGGCAGGGAGAGCAAGTCATATTGCCAGAGTACAAGGAACAAAAATCTGTATTAAGCAGCCTCAAAGCCAATTAAATGTGTTGAATATTTGTGGCAGCATTCCAGCATTTGTATCGTTGCCGGAGACTTTCCTGTGTGTTTTTTCTAGATAATTGCAAGGTGGCTTACGCTTTCTGGGATTAATAGCCTCCCTTCTCTCTTCTGTCATCCCTATATTATTTCTTGAATAGCTTTAAAACAACTTGGGTGGGTCGATCATTTATGTCACACCCCGTGTACTTGCGGTTAAAATTGTATCAAATAAAAACTTTCAGATGTAGGTACAATATGAAAAAAACCTTAAAAGAAAATCTTTAGCTTTCTTCTTCTTCATCGTGAGATGCAGATCCACTGGGGGATATTTAAGTGGTGCCTTAAATTACTGGCTATCACACATGGACCATCCTGCAGTAGATGCAGTGCTTGCACTGATGATGGAGATGTGCTTTTTGGGACACAGTGTTCACCTGCACCAGGACATCACTTCTGAAATCTTCCAGCTATCAGTCACAACCTTCAAAGGCAGATAAAACACTTGAGGCATGTGAATCGAGATCTGAGGGCTGATTATCTGTTCAGCAATGTGTCATATCTAACACTGGTGATCTTTAAATACTTAAACCCTTCAAAGTTATCCAAAATATTTTGGAGGCAAAACAAGAATAAAAATGGAAGATCATTCCTCTAAGGCTTATCTGCATGTATAATTCAGTCATGCTCTCTGAGTCTTTTAGGCTCACATTAACAAATACCTGTGAAAATTATGGTTAATCAAGTGTATATGTAAATGTCAAATGAAATTAACCCTTGATCAGAAGGTAGTTCTCCAGTGTTAATTATATTATCTGAGCTAATGTCAAGAGTACCAGCAAAAAACAGCTAGCAAAAGATTTTTCCAAAGACCACTCTTCTTTAGCTTTCTTTCTTTCTTTATATATATGTTGGTAATCACATATGAGAGACACAAACTTCCTTGCCTCTGGAATAGGTAATAGGTGGATGGATAGATGGATGGATGGATGGATGGATGGAGCAATGCTAAAAATTACAAATGACTCCTGGCAGGCTTTCTAAAATGTACAGTGCACATTAATTCCAAGTCTTTGCCTGTTAAGTATTTGTTTTCTCAAAAGATTAGACTGTTGCTAAAACTCATGTGCAGAAAATGAATTTAGGCTCTCTATCCCATAGAAGATAAATAATACACTGGCTAATGGATTTGGTCAGAAATTCCCATAGAAAGCTCGTTTTGTGTCGACACAGCCCTCTCATGACAGGTCAGATGCATTACTTTTCATCGAGAGGTGGTTTGGCAGCAAATTGATTTTGACATGCCTTTATGTTAGTGAGGTCACATTGATGTTTCCTGGGGAGTGCCTCCCTCGCACAGTAAATATCTAACTCCTACCTAACAGTCAGGTGGACTGACCTTGGGAATCCATTGTTGCTTTGGGCTTGGATGAGTAATGTACAAAATGTTAGTCTTGAATCCATACCTCACTTCATTGCTGGTTATGATATTTGAGCACAATTCGGACATGCATGTTACAGTCAGAAGATATATGTTGAGTAATAGGGCAGAGTGTATAATTAGTGTAACTGTATTACCATATTTGGTACAATGCTACTTTGATTCCCAGATCATATAAATCTTTCTTTTGTACATTGCAAGTAATCTTTTCAGTCAGGGAGATTGATTTTTCTTTTTTCCTCAATCTAGGTAAAACCTTCATTATTCTTTAGTCAAGTGACATTTAATTCATGGATGACTTTTTGGGATGTTTTTGGTTAGAAGAAAAACAAAGCCATTAAAACAGATGACTTTATAGTCAGCAGAAAACCTGGCTGGCATACACAGGCTGTGGTTATTTACTGAAATGCTATTGTTTGTGACTCAGACAAATACACATATTCCTATTTTTTGGTGGAATTGGAGGAAAATGGTACTTCACCCAAATATACCAAATTGTATTCACCTTGGAAAAGCATTATGCAGCTTTGATTGTAGGTATTGCACCTTTAATGTACATCTGTAATTTTTGTAAAACTGAATATCAAAGCTTAGCTAAAACTAAACTTACCATCATTATAGCTCCCAAATTTCCTTTCAGATCAATGATGAATTCTGTGCTTGAAAGTTGCATTTTGCATCATAAAAGGAAATTATGTAGCCTTTATGTCAACAAGTTTCCAGTTTGTTCACCTTTACCTTGTTTGCCTTGGTTTGTAAACATATGAAACTTGCAGATTTTTGCCTGTGTTGGCAAGCACGTCGGTATTTGGGTGTTAATTGTGAATAGCAAGCACCATCTGTTTAGAGGCTTCAACACATATAGTCTAATTTTGTTCTTTTTCTTTTATGCATGTTCTGAGGTACTTGTTAAAATCAGTGGTCTATTTCTAATAGCTAGGACAAAAAATATTTAACCTTGGCCATTTTCTGCTAGTTTTTCTCACTATATAACACAGTTAGTAAATCACCTCTCACTAATGAAATGTTGTTTGTGTCTCTGTACGACAATGTATAATGCAAGCAGGGGTGTTGTAGAAGCGTAGGTATCCTTGCTGATTCAGGGGGGCCAGCACTTCATGGGGGCTCCAGAATTTAGTGTCAGGGCCCCCCTGCTCAGCAAAATCTATGGAGGAGTATCCCGCCCACTCAGTAACTTCTACTTACCGTGGGACCTGTATTACTTCAGACTGAAATTGCCATCCCAAGCGAGGAGGACAAAGTGACATTTTCAGAGGAATTTCTTGAAATGCCTCTGAATGCAAGTTTTCAGTCAACAACAAATACAAAGCAAAGGTGCCTCCAAATGTTCATATAGAAGTATGAGGCTCAGGGAACCTGACTGCAAACCAAAATGTGATTCAAATGCTTGGGTGAACAGAAGAGTCATAGACCATTTGCGTGAACATGGCTTTATCTTTAGTTGTATTATTGTTCCCTTTCGGTTTGTGGTGGGCAGTCAAGCGGGCTGCATGACAGCCATTTTAGTGCTGACCTCAGCTTCTGTTTTTTAGGTATTTGATGTTCTTCAGCTACAAGACAGATTGTGGAAATATGAGTTGTAATATTTTGTGTGGATAACAGTGTTTTTTCCCATAGATATTGAGTCATCCATACCAATTGTGCAATTAAATGTGTTATTAACCTACTGTGCAAGGAGCATTAAAATGGCTGTTTCAAGTTTGGTAATGAGTCATGGTTTTTTCAAAACAATCAAGCGTTTAGAAGAATATTCATCAACTAACTGTAAAACTGTTATTGCCAAAGTGTAATGTTTGTCATATAACATTCTCAGATGGTTGTTTTAGTTGTAAAAATAAATTTTTCTATGGGTATCTGCTACTGTAATTATGAGTGAGCAAGCACAGTAGGCAACATAATTAATATGCATAGATAATGCAACGCATTCCTTTTCATTAGTGCTTTGAATACATGTGCATTGACATGAATATTTAGCAGATGTTCGTAAATCTTATTTCTATATAATTATGTAATTACCACTTTTAAGAGCTAAGAGTCGCTTGAGGACAGTCTTCTTCAGCTCCAGCACTTTTTGAACTTCAGCGGGCCTCAAAAATTTGCTTAAAGCTAGGAACTCTGTATTCTGATTAGTGTTTTTTGGTGACTCCTGAACTCAGTGTTTCATTTCAGTTAATACATGCTGGTTAACACTGCTTGGATTTGTTCCTGAGTAACTTTATATCTGCTCTGCTTTTTTTCCAGCCTCCTAGCAGCTCCCCATTGGCAAGGTGAAGAGTATTCAGGGCTTTGTGAAAAGTATCTCCTTTCTGCTGTGAGGAACAATTAAGCATGTGGCAGCCAGGCTCTTGGAGGATTGCCTGTCACCAACACGAAAGACATTTTACTCTTCAGAGTATCCACTTTAGTAGCTTAGTAAAAGTTTGACAGTTTGTTTGTAATGGATACACAATGAATATCTGGACATCTGAACATCTTGGATCTAAGCATCCAAGCAGTGCATTAAGCACTAAATACATTGGGTCAATCTTAAAGTAAAGTGAAATTGTCTATATGGGTTTCAAATATACACCTGTAAAGAGAGGTCAAATAACTCAAGACAGCAGCTTTATTTTTACTAGAATGGACACAATAATGAGAATTTCAAAATAACCTGTTTGGGGGGATTACTGGATATATTGAAATTTAATCACTGTAGGGCCAGAAATGAGCTTTATAAGAAACTTCATGGAATCTACAATGTAGGCCTGTGGGGCAGGATTCTGGGCGATGCAGACTTCCAGCCAGGTCATCATTTGCATTATATTTTTAGATTGTAATCCAAAATATATACTTGGATTATACTTTTTTGGTTTTACTATGTGACCTGAGGACTAAATAATTAAATGATCACACTAAGCAACTGAAGGATGCAAAAGATGTCTTAGGTCTGAATTTTGGTATCACGAATCACTAATGCGTAAATAATCCTAGCTAATATACTGTATGTGCCTTAGCCAATCTTGGTCTGTCTGTGTATTGGATTTGGTGGTTTTTATGGGTCCATGGTATCTGCTTTGTAAACAGATGGCTGGAGAATGAGTGAAGGAGATGGTGGCACGTCATCATCTCCTTCCTCTGCTCTCCTTCAGCCTTGTTGCCAGTGTCCTTTGTTCTTTGTACAACGATGACAATAACTCCGGTCAGCTTTTCACTCTCTGAAGAAATGTGTAAAAAAAACAAAAAGGCTGACAACAGGCTCATGCTATGTAATAGACAACAATACTCCATTTTACTATATGCACTATACGGATTCTGTCCTTGTTCACTGCTATTATCTGTAACCCTATCCACTATAATTGTATACCTTTTCACAGTTTTCCCATACTTCATATTAAAATGTCATTGTAAATTACACGTTTCTAAGGCAAGGTGAAAATAGCCGAGACCTTGGACTAACGGATGGCCCACATGTACAAAATATATTGCCGATAAATAAAGTATGAGATTATGGTGACCTGTCATTTTTTATATGACAATGGCCTATCAAATATATACATTTAAAGTGTTTTCATATAAAACTTGGTGTACACATGCTTTAAATAATAAAAGTTCAAGTGGTACATCTGCATGCAAAGTATTTGAAATCAACATTCTACAGTTCCATCATCAACTGCCATTTATTAGTATCAAACCACTGCTACAAAATTACGTTGAACAGAATGAAAATGGACTTGCATACGTGCTATACACAATGTAAGCTTTAAGTAATCCAAAGTACATGAATTTCAATTCATTTTTTCAACAAATATCAATATATATATGTATATATGTATATATATATCAATGCCACTTAAAGCCATTAATGTCATTCCAGTGATCTAGAGCCTATAAATATACAACTATTTCCCTGGGGGCTAAAGGACCTTCATACACATTTTGAGTAAAGATAACCATTTCAGATTTCTCATCACATATAACTCAGCATTATGCTTTTGAATGCTAAACAATAAAAAAAATCCAACAAATATGTTTTAGTTTATTAGGTGTACCATTCAGTCCGCACAATCACTGCCTTATAAAAAGGTAAAAAAAAAATGTACATATATTAGCGTACTGTATATACATAAAAATAAAACGAAACATTCAGCTCTTTGAAAAAGCTAGTGGAAAGTGATAAAGATATTTAATAACATGTTCCTTACCCAATGTAAACACATTCTTTCATGAAAACATAATTACCAGTTTGCACTCACTGTAAAGAATTGCAAGAAAATTACAATGGGGTGCCAGTTACTGTCATTTCTAGTACACAGCCACCCTCTAATGTAACACCCTCTAAATTCTGTTTTAAAACTGGCAACCGCTTTCAAAGCCACTTATATGAGCACTACTTCCAATATGACTCTGTAATCAGCTTCGCACAGAAACCAGGATTAGATAGCTCTGTTATACATGTTGAATTATCTAGAACACTGCATCATTGCCCTGCTAACTTATTTTCCAGCTCACTGAAAATAATAAAAAAGCAATGCTGACAAATACTCCATCAGAAGTTTTAAACCAACATGCTCACTTTGTTTCATTCGTTAGTTTTTTTCTTCCAGATAATGCATTAACTGCAGGTTTGTTTCTCTAAATCAAAATTTAGCTACACTGTTTTAGTAACATCTGAGCTCTGAGATAGATATTACTGTTTATTATGTTGTTTTACTGTCAGAAATTTGCAATAATTCTGGTCATAATGTGAGGAATACAAGCTGAAGGTACAGCGGTAATTCCGGAATATTTATTTGCTGCAAAGTAATCGAGTTTTGCATGAATTATTCAGAGCTGATCAGAGTCTGAAAGCTTCAGTGAGGAGATACTCTCCAGGTTCAATAAAATCGTCAAGAAAGACAAAGGCACGGGTAGAATTCAATTAACAAAAGGGTCACAGGAAAAAGAGTTATAAACGGCTTCTTCTGACTTCTTTGTTTTTTGAAACACATCTCAGCCGGACATGGCGAGAAGGTGATGGGAGCCACCATGTGTTTTTATCATTGCAGCAGATCATCTTGCACCCTGTCAAACTGCCTCACGAGCAAGCGGCCAATCACTCGCAACCAGGCAGAAAATGAATTACTCTTAATATCTAAGGCGCCAGGAAGAAAGCCACAGAAACACTATGTCCACTCAGCTAATTTCCACTAAATTGTCATATTTATCTGCTTTCCAGAGACTTTACCTTCTATTTCTGAATCAAATTACTTCTATTTATTCATTAACTAATGGCCTATTCCATTTCTTCCATCTCCTTCATATCTACCTGTAAACATAACTCCTACATTATTTTTAAATAACTTATTTAAGAATCATAAGGACAGACGTCACCATACTTATCTTTATAAGGTTTTTTTTTGTATTGTACTTTTTAATGTAGCTAACAGCCTTGAAAAGCATTCTATTCAACACAATGGGAGATTTTTGTCTTGCCAATCAAGATGTTTACTAAACAAATATTGCTCGTTCGGTCATGTGACTGAAATTTACATAGTATGAAAACACATAAGAAATGTATGCATGCCAAACATGTTTTGCACTCTTGTTCAAAATGTTGTTGTAGATTTAGAGTTAAATATTATTGAAATAAATAACTTTAATTTTTTCCTTTGTGAATGATTACTAGTTGTTGTTGATCATTTCTAAATGCCATAAAATTGTATTTAGTCTTTATATCACTGATCAGTGCCACACTTGTAATTTTCACATTCCAGAATTATTTAGAACAGTATTGTTATTAAAGGGCTGTGCTTTTTGCCAGAATTTGCCATTGTAACTATATAAATTCTGAGAAAATCATAGATGCTCCATATATTCCACACAACGGTGGGTAAAAAAATAATAAGGCAAAAGATCAGACTAACCAACTCATACCAGGTGGACTGAAACATACATCATACATCTGAAAGACAATTTGTTTTATTAATGTAATTGACTGATTTTACTTTGAGGGTTTCCATTTACTACATTATATGTACAATACTTGACATATGCAAGAACCTGGCAAAAGTGACATTTTAAAACAGTTGAAAACTTTACCCTGGAATATAGAAAGGGCCTTAACTAATTCAGCAATATTTATATATGAGGCTTGGATATGGTATTTAAATTTAAAGGCACATTCAATACAATACAGTACTTGTTCCCCAAGTGGATTCATTGAAGGCTTTTAATTCATTATTCAAAATAAATTGTTTATGGTCTCTATGAAATATAGAATATGAGTAATTATCGTGATTGTGTGAAGGTTAAGGGACAAATTTGATGTTACTTCCAATACTGTGATGTCAGAACACTGGAAGGAACCATCTGGACTAGCCATATTGATGTAATGTTAATTGATTTAATAGCCCCCACCCCCAAAATAAGTAAATAAATGAATAAGTGACTTTTTTTCTTTAAAATTTGTTTCATGAAGTTGTCTTCCACTTATGTAGTGGGGAACCATTATAGAGCAGAAATAAATTTCCATCAATGGAAAAAAAATAATGAAATTATGTTAATGTTGCAGAAGAAAAAAATTATTTGACACTGTTTCCTAGGAGATTGGATTCCTTGGCATATGAGTGGCTATAAGCTGAGGATCCCACGTAAAGGAGACATTTTGGCAAAAGATTATGGTCACGTATATGTGAAAACTCATTTTGCACAACATATAAAAAAATACCATCAACCATAAAAGACCAACATTAAAAACAACTGGAGACATTTAACCTATTTGAGCCATTTATAATTGCAAATCTTCGTGCATTATTTAATGAGATTTTCATCTCATGCTGCCATTTGTTATTATAAATAATTTCAAATGTACTCCTTGTCTAAACACTGCAGTGACAGCTGTTAGTTTCCATTTTAAAAACATACCAGCTTAAGAATATGTACTGCTGCAACAGTTATGTAAAAAATGGATTTGAGATTTTGGCTATAAATTAGTCTGTCAGCAAAGCTGGGAGCATTTAAAAACAGTTAAGTACCAAATAAAATGTGGGAAATTCATATATAAATGAAAATTAGGCCTCTAAATGAATCAGGTAGAATAGCTTTTGTGCTTTTAGATTAATTTAGTTCAGTTACAAGAGCCTTAGCCAGATGAGAGAATGATATTCACATCATACAGAGTACCTAGGTTATAGTCAATTCCACGTAAAACATTTATGATGACTTACAAATACTTGCAGACATAATTAGAGTAACAACTCAGTCTAGAATAAACCGATGTATTGCATGTTTCCACCTGTATGTAGGAAAATAAAAAAAAAACAATGCAGCCTGCTTTCAAATAAATAATGAGTCAACCTTCATTTGAGACAAAATCAAATCATACTGTAGGGTACTCACTAGTATTGGTACTCTCCTCTTATTTTAGGGGGAAATCTAACAATAATATACAAGGTAATCTCACATGCAGCACCACCATTATCTCAGCACACCATAATACACACATGTGTAAGAAATAAGTTTGTTAATATTTTCGATAATCACAAAGATTAATCAAAATTGGCTATAAAGACAAAACTCCACTTCGCCAAAATATATAAGCTAATGACTTAACATCAAGTTACTTGGTTCACACCCTTTGAATAAATCTGAATAAATTAACAATTGTATAGAAGACATTTTTATCTATACATTTCACAGGGGTAAGTACAATTATGGCATCTGAAAATGTAAACTGTGCTATACAATACTTCTTAAAATTTTTGGGGGCAAATTTTTTTTATCAAAAAAAAAAAGTATGATGCTGGAAAAGATCCATTTTAAACTTTTTCAAATGATTAACCTGGTAGTTAATAAATACACATTTTATAATTCATCTATGTGCTAACTAAAATAAAATAAAAACAAAAAAACTCAAGCATATAATAGATTTGACATCAGGCAAAATGCAAACAAAACTGGCAGAATATTTTGCTGAATCAGTTCATATGAGTTCTGTTACAGGTTTTACTAATGAGATCAATCTGTAAACAAGCTGTATATGACACTGAAACAAGACAGGATAAATTTATATGCGCAGCAATTAAAACATAGTACATGTTAGTGAAAACCAAGAAAAATTTTGTTTTGAATATAAATGCATATAAAAAGCACATGTTCTTGTTGATTGATCAAATATACTGTGCTGTTGGGTAGGCCCAAATCAAAATATTCAGCTGTTTAACATTGTAACACATGTAAGATATGTAAATACCTTTGGATTAAATAGTCTAAGTGATGAAACAAAAAGATAAAATTAACACATTACCTGAACCTACTCAAGTTTTAAAACATTACCTGTATTTGCACAGTACATAAAACGATGTAAGCAAACTGCTTCAAATTTAAGCATCAAATATTGTTCTGTTTTATGTTGACCTACTGTAAAAGCATCTTAATATTAATTGTTCTTCATAATTAATAAAAAAGGACGGATACCACAGTAAAGAGCACAGCCACCTGCCGTGCTAATCTTGTGATTTCTGTAACACCACATTTTCAGAAATCACCCCTGAATTATAGCAAAAGTATTTTGGGGGTTAGTGGTGATTTCAAAAAAGGGACAGAAACATTTAAGGTTACAATGTTCTCATTTAAATATTCATTTTCAAAAGCTGAAGTTGTTAAATCACCTCAAATGACGTAAATTGTACCGATACATGATTCATAAGAGCAGTTGCCTGTACGATCCCATGTAAAAACACCAATATCCATCTGCTTCAAATTCCTGACTTCATATGTTTTTTGGTTAATATACACAATGGCAAAACTATTATTAGTAGTAACAAAGCAAATCTTTTAAGAAAAAAAAAACATTTTATCTAAACCATTTGCCTATGATCATTGATTTGTGTAAATATTGTATACAGTTCTGCTTTCTTCATTTCTAGACTGTTAGTTTGGTTTCATTTTGATTTCCAAAGCTCTTGCATCTCACCATAATCAAACCTTTTTTTTCCTTTTTAACATGTAATCCTTATACACATACTTTTCAAGTTTAGTCAAAATTTTCATATGGTGCATTGTGGGTTTTATTTGAATGTACAGTAACTGACTTTAAGCATTTGAGATGACAAATATCAGCATTTGTCTTTCTTTGATATAATGACTTACATCTTTTCATTTCTATGATGATTGTCCACGTCTCTGTTTCGAGTAGAATAGCTAAAATGGTCACTTGTGGCTATAATGAACTGAATTTTGTATATTTTGCTGTAATAGTAGAAGTGCAGTATACTACAGTGGCCAGAAAAATTAAAATTATTAAAGGATAAAGGATACAGGTCAGCAGTATGAATTATCAATAAAGGCTGCAAACGTGGCACATTCAGCACAGAAGGGCTTCACTGTGGCAGCCTTTAGCAAAGTGAACACTGGGCCATTTTCTTCCCTAGGTAAGCAAATTAACACTGAACATAATGTATGTTACTGCTGTCATATGTATGTGTTTTTGAGGCAAACACAGTTTTAATGATTTTGGTATAAATGTGGAATTTGACTTGAATCTAAGCTGAAATGGACTGGAATCTCAGGTATCATAATGGAGAATATATCTCCAAACGCTACATATTGAGCTACCTATGCATATGTTAATAGGCAAAGTCCATCTAGTGCCAGGAATGGATGAAACAGTGCAGTGCTTACACTACATCTCACAGGGTAATACATGTACGACTAGCAACTGAGTGGCCAAATTAAACAGAATAGTCACACATTAAGGTTACTAGGTGTCAGTTCAGTACCCATTCAGATGCCTTCACTGTGTTGTGTGGTTGAAATACTAAAATCTGCAGCATTATTTTCATTCATCTCTGTCCTTTTTTACTCATTAAGACTTTAATGTGATTCATAATTGTAATCATTTTGTGCATGTGTGTTAGCGTGGGCTTTTTTTGGCCTAGTTTAATACTGGCTACGTTGTTTTTTTGTGTAAAGGACATGCTGCTATTTTGAGTTTGGCCGAAAATTTTTTTAACCCATTAACAACAACGATGATGTAAATGTCGTTCCATGCACCCACACCTTTGAGAAAAAAGGAGCTTTTTTTGTATTAAAGTGGACAATGTCTACTGATTCATCAAGTGGGCAATCGAAAAAAAGGCTGAATTTTTCTGTATTTACATAATGAGAAATTCCACAGAAAAACGACCATTCCCAAATGTTATAATGCTGATTATTTCCCACGTTGCTTTTACCAAATCATACCAGATCGTATCCAGTCGCCAGCAATGCCAGAGTATTCGTAAATGCTTTTTGAGGGTTCGTTACAGTCATTATGGATAGTGCGGTTGTCCTCAGCTAGTACGCACTCATGAGGGAGGAGAAAGCCAGGAACAGGTACCAGCAGGACGACAGGGCCGCAGCACTGCCCGTGCTGCCGTAAGGCGCCGTGTTCGGTGCTGCAAAAGACAAGAGAAACACTGATTATCTGCTTTGAAAAGCTAGGTGCTGTTCCTCATGAGGCATGCAGATCATCCACATCATGGTGTTTCATTGCCTGAAGAGAGATGCATGGTAAAGGCATACGATATCCACACAGTTACTGAATCCTTTTCTTAAATAAATGATTGATATTCCTTTGTTTCTATGACATCATTTTGCTATTTTCTATACTAAAAAAGACCAATATCCACCAAATGTCCACGTGCTCGTCCTATTGTCTTGGCCTTGGGAGTCAAACAACACTGGACTGAGGGCTGAGTGCCGATGGCTCCGGTTTGATTGGTTTTGCAAAGCAAACAGAGCCTCAGCCAGATGCGCAGGAGAGGTGTGTTCAGAGCTGGTCTGTTTGCACCTTGACCTTCAGACCAAGAGCTACCAGGGGAAATGCTGGATTAATAAGGGGCAGCCCAAGCTTCCGATGCTGCTACTGTTAGGGCCAGTAATTATGTTCGCACCTTGTCAGATCAGCATGAATGTGGGAATGTCATATGGAAGTAATAAAAAACTGGGAAAAAAACCCTTTCTTCCCAAAAAGTCATGGCAGCCCTTGTTTTTATCCCGTAAAATGTTGACAATTCCTGGGCCATCCACTCGGGTGGTCAGCATGAAGTCACAAGTGTGCAGGGAGTGGTCAGAATGTGCATGCATTATCTACATGGTTATATGTCAGAGAGCAGAGAGAGACTCTGTAAACACTAAACAGCGTTCAAATCCTCGCATCTGATTTTAGAATGTTTAGAATGCCTAAAGCAGGCATTAAAAATGTGATCATACTGATCACCCCTCCTCCATTTTTAAAAAACGTACCACATTAATGGAGAGGAAAGAATATCTGATAATACACTTCAAACACACTGCAGAGCATCATACAATTAAATGCACAATATTCCAAAGCAATATAATACCTGTTTATGATGAATTTTAAATATTTTCTTTATAATTTGACAGCTTATAGATAGACAGATATTGACACTAAAATATCAAAAAGGTACATTTTATAAAGGAAAAAAATAAATTATACCCTTATAATCCTTTGGCATTGCTACTGTCTACATTGACCCTACTCACGGGGTCCTTCAGTATAACAAAGCGTTCAATGGTTGCACCCAGAAATGATTTAACGTCTGCTCCGTGTAAAGATGCCTTGGTATCATGAATAACTTTAATATCTGTATATTTAATGCTTTTCATCATCGTCATGTATACTAGTAAGATTTGACCACTGGTTATAAAATTGTGATTTTGTTTTCCCCCAAGCCTGATTGACAGATAAGAAAAGGTCACTCACTGGGAGGAATCGGTTACAGTTGTGCACTTGCGAGCTCCTTATGGAAACTGCACTGCAGTGTGCTGCAGACCACTCTGCCAGCCTTATTCTGCTTCCACCCGTAGCAGTGGATAATGACACATTTTACTGAGCTAGGGGAGCGAGCACAGTAACCATAGAAACAGATCGTCTTTTACGATGCTTCTGCTGGAGTCAGAGGATGCACTGCGTAACTACTGCAACAAAATTATTTGACCCTTCAGATGCCATTGAGGGCGTTTATCTATAAATTTTACGTCCCTATCGGAAGAAAAATGCATTTACCCTGATGGAAAATGAGTACTGGGCTTACAGAATATACAAGAACATATCTTCTGTCTTTCAGTTCAGCTGTAGGTAGTGCTTTTGTATAAGAACCATCTCAACATCTTATGTAACAAGCAGATTTGTTTTTAATATGTGCTGACCACTACTTAATTAGGTAGAAGGAATTAAGGGAGTAGTATATTGCTCAATTATTTACAGCACTTCATTTTGCATTAGCTGTAATATCCTTACATACTCTGTTTATGGCAGTATGTGGTTATAGCTTGGCATTTTAATTAAATCCATCTGAAGAAACTGCGGATAACTTGGACATTTTAATATGAGGGTCTGATATAAAGGAGAGCTGAACAGCTACATGATGCAGTTCCAAGTTCTGCAATGGATTCTGGTGACACTCAAATAATTGATTTTAATCTCTTACTGTCATTCTTTACAACAAACACTGACAGACCCCTTTTTAGTTCAGTACTTAATCGTTGTAGCAGCGGAAATTATTTTCAGGGTACAGTACCAGTGTGCCCAAAGAAGTCCTTATCTGCTGCCATTCTCTCTCTCCCTCCCTTATCTCTGTCACTCTTTTACTCTCCCTGTCTTATATATGGCTGCAAATGTGAATGCTTGAACTTGATATCTTATATGAATTGTAACCAAAACTAAAAACAGACTGAATCCCAGAAGGTAGTCACAAAGCCTTCATGCCTGCAGGATCTCTGTCCCAGGCCATATTGTGGTCACACAACTGTCACCTGCACCTATCGCCAGATCAAGCCATTCTGCACCTCATAACAACTAAACATGGTCAATTTCACCTAAACCACAATAAACACAGATAACGTGGCCTTACTGACATTAGCATATCATGGTAATAATTAAGTAATTAGTGAGAATTGGTGAGAATTAAGTAATTAATATTGATATAACACATGTAATTTCCTAATTGCTAAGTACAATTTTATGTTTGAGTCCACCTTAGTCAAGTCTCAGTCGAGTAAGTACTCGAGTCCAACATGGGGCCGAATCCAAGGCGACACCGAATCCATTACCGGGGCTGGGTAACTGAGCCTGAGTCCATAAAAACAATTCAATTCTAGACCATGAACCCGAATTCAAAAACAACACTACTGCAAAGTTTTACATTTTAAATAATTTATAAATTATAATACTAAATTAAAGAAGTTATTTTAATTATTTAAAATAAATACACTTTTTATTCATAAAAATAAATCATTAATATCGTTAATTTATAATTAATAATTAAATAAATAATAAAAAAATACAGCGAAAAAAATCAAAAGAAAGATGTCAACTTCGCTAATCTGTATACAGGCTGCATGCATTATGGGCTCAAATGGACTTTGCAAGTTTCTTCGAGTGTCATGACCTGCTCGTCCGATCCTCCTGTGTGCCACGCCCCCCTCGTTACCTCGTGTAAATTCCCGATTGTAATCACCTGTTGCCTGTTATGTTCAGCCTGTTCTGTGTATTTAGTTCACGTCTGAGTCAGTATTCCCCAGATGTCATTGACGTAGCGTAACATGAGTTTGCCTTGTGCTTCCATGTGTCCTGTCTGCCGTAATAAACCCCGTTCTTCCTGCATTTTACGGCTCTCTCGCCCGCTTCCCCACTCACCCGCATGCTGACATAACATCAAGTCATGAGTCAAATAAATATTTAT
Source organism: Cyphomyrus plagiostoma (assembly GCA_019775915.2). Taxonomy (NCBI): domain Eukaryota; kingdom Metazoa; phylum Chordata; class Actinopteri; order Osteoglossiformes; family Mormyridae; genus Cyphomyrus; species Cyphomyrus plagiostoma. Next base: position 23,853,520 of record JABFEA020000036.1, read on the forward strand.
ATCAAATAAATAAATATTCACATGAGTGCATCGCATAACCTAGTCCATATGTCATATGTGTTCATGAAACCAGACCTTAACATCACAACTCTGGCTAAATATTTATTTCTTACGAATTAGCCTACTTGACACCGAAAGATCTTAAGTAATGTCACGTACAGTATATACATTTTTCCATATACAGTGGTACCTCAGAACTCTGGTTCGAATCCTAAAAAGTTTGAGTTCTGAATTTTCCCCATAAGAAATGGATAACCAATTAATTGGTTCCCAACCTCAAAAAAAATACATCTAAATATGTTTTTTTAGCATTTAAACACAAAATGAATAGGATAAAACAAGAAGAGCATTTTTTTCTTAATGGCTTCCAAAACGATAAAGACTGTACCCCAACACTACAACTGTCCTGCCCCAATCGTCCGCTCCTTCAATGTGCCACGCCCCCAAGTTAACCTTGTGTGAAATCCCTGTGTGATCAGCTGTTTCTGGTTGTTGTCATTAGTCCTCTGTATTTGGTCCACATTTCAGTTTCTTTCCCCAGTCCGGTCATTGTAACATTGTGTTGTTCTGCCCCATGTTTCCCGATCACGTGAATCCTATCCCTGCTTTCCCAGTCCCTGCTCAGCAGATCATGACATGCCCCAACACTGCGCCAATTCTAAACTATGCCATGCGGTCCATTGTTAATTTTTATTATTGCTCTGTATTCCTTAATTTGTTCATAAATCACAAACTTTTAGGTGTAACATTTGTACAACTATTACGTAACTTTTTAGTGGGCAATGGCTACCAAAATGATATAAAGTACAGTGTACTACCTGATACAATATTTTCAATAAAAACACTATCACCAACAAATGATGCAATCACAGCAAATGCAAGGTTGAGACTGAAGCGTTACCCTTTGTTTCCGCTGAGAGACGTGCCGCGTGACTCATTTCTCCGCATGTACAAGTTATCTTAGGTCGGCGTTCACAGTTCGGCTTCTGAGATTCAGATCGAGTTCTAGGTATTTTTTTTTAACTGGTTAGTTCAACTTTTAAGAGATTCGAGATCTAATGAGTTTCGAGAACTGAGGTACCACTGTTTAATATTTAAAATACTTACAATTTTAAAATGCATAATGCCTTATTGTACAATACTTATTTTGTAATCTTGCCATAACAGTGACTTTGCAGTGCTCACGTAAAGTCTTGGGATGGTTGTTTAATCCAATAGAAATATTGCATTGTATTGTATTGGTTTTATAACAAAATCATTATTTTGTCCTTTTGTATTACACACACACACACACACACACACACACACACACACACACACATATATATATATATATATATATTAGAGACATTAGAAACAATCTGTAGTTTTAAGTAAAACATTTCAAGTAATCATAAAGTGAAACCCAAATTATACTTCTAAAAGAGCTGTTCTGAGTTTTGACAAATTAGTAACACCTTTACAATTACATAAAATGCCAAGTATTTTTTGTTTATTTTCCTTTAGGAGTCAGTGATTACAATTGCAAAATGTAATAATAGCAAAATGGCAAGAATAAGACTGAATGAGCCAGTCAGAAAAATGATGACACTAAACAAAAATAAAATGTCTGTGAAAAAGATGTGGAGATATGCAAGACATTGCTAGTCAATGGACTTGTTATGAAACCAATGAATTTACAGCGTTGTTACATAATTAAGCAAGTGTCCCAAGACTTGCTGTCAGCACTGTAGCTTCACTTTTATTGGTATACAAATGACAGAAAACATAAAAGCAAATTACCGCTGCATGCAGGATAACACATGAAACGAAGAAATATGCAGGGGCTGATTCTGTGGAACGCCTGGCAATAATTAGCTCACAATGTCTCTGGAGTGACCCTTATTCTACCCAAAGGGATCAATACATTTATGAAAAACCGAAGACCTTGGTGAGATGGCAGTCCAGCCATAAGAACCATGGAGCAGTGTACACTGGCACAATACACCCCTGCTAGCTTGAAGCAGATACAGGAAGCCAGCAGAAATCCTATCACTAAAGACCTAAGGAATAAGCCTTACACGAATATCGTGGAATATGTTGGTGCAATGGCTCAAAGTGGTGAGCCAACCCAAGACATCAGATAATGCAGGGTATTTCAGAGGTGGTTATCTGAAGATCCTATGATCTATGACGTGGCTGTCAGAGTGGGAGATATGAAGCATGGAATAACCCTGGAGCTCAAGCACATGGGAAGACGTGGGCATGCAGGTGCGGAAAGTTTCTCTAGAGGATGGATTCAGCAGAAATGCTATTGCTGAGTAACTGGAAATGGAATAAAGAGGCAGGAGGCAAACATTATTCAGATCAACTGTCAACAGCAAGTGGTTTAAACACATATGGACCTTAAGATGAACACTGGGATGCCCAAACAGCTAGTATATTAATGCTAGTGAAGTATTCACTGTAGCAGGTGAGAGTGACAGAAGACTTTATTTAAAACAGCAATATATACATAGCAGTAGAAATGGAACTCGTCAGGTTATAATAATAATCTGTCATGTCCTTGCTGCCAGCTGATCCCATATTAATACATTCTGCATGGGCCAAACTTCCACAAAGACAAACCAGAAAACTTTCAAGACAGGGGCCAAGAAAGGCAATAACAGAAAGAGAACAGGCAGTGCTTAATCTGTAAATCAGAAGGTGTCAGAATGCCAAGGGCATATGAAAGCAGAGGGATAACAAGACAAGAGCAGCTCCCAGAAGGCATACAAAACACGGTGCTGAAAACATGCTATGTATTTTTTAAGAATAAATCTAAACTAATAAAAGATATTGCGTGAAAACTGGTGTGTAAAAATATGGGTCCGTGCAAATATGTCCTGGAACACAGACAGTCAGAAACAGAGAGGCTCCAAAAAGTGTTCCAGTAGGATCCGGCCAAATTAAAGACTGAGAACACGGATAAGCATAGCAGAAAAACCTGCCTTTCTTCTTTTACACATCCCTGGCATTGGTATCTTTCAGATGTGACCCTGTTACAATGCAACATAAAGCACATTTTAAACCGAACAATCACAACTATGCTGGTCTTGCCAACTACCTTAGGGAGACATCAAATGACCTAACTGTGACATGGCAATCCAAGTTTGTCACAACATCTCAAACAGCAAACAGACACCATGGTGATGCACCACACATGGGCATAAACTCGGGGGGGATGTAGTTCCCCCAATAGATCAAAACCAGCTAATACAAACCCCTCCAATAATCATGTTTCCCCCTTAATGGGTGGAGACCTCAACCCCCCCAATGTTCCAGCCAAAGTTACGCCCTTGGCATCACATGATGTTATGTGCATGTGGGGACTCGTAGTTTAGTTCTCCATGCAACTTTCTCATAACATCTCACACTTACTGATTCACCCCTCCACTCCAATAATCAATCTATCCGTCCATCCATCTGTCCGTCCGTCTGTCCTCTAACTACTCATCCAGAGTGGGATCATGAGGGACCCGGGGCCCAACCCAGGCAGCACAGAAGCATAAGGCCTGTCTGTTGTGCCTTAGCACAACAGATACAAAATAAAAGGTGTGATGCTACTATGAGCCCTATGCAAACCCAAACTCTACTGATGCATGAAAAATTGACTGACCCCGTCGAGTTTGCTGACCTATAGATGTCAGAACATCACAGGGAATATACATACACATGCTCACACATGCACAGTCATGCACAATACACCAATCAGCCCAACTGCATGTCTTTGTACTGAGGGAGGGGACACATTTTTAAATTTGTGTTAAATCAGGTTTCGGCAAGAATGTAATAGAAAATGTTACAATCGTATACAGAAAATTATTCCTTCTATGCTATTCCTGGGTTTTGTAAGCTTATCGTCAGACCAAGAAAAAAAATAAAATAAAATAAAAACTGAAAAAAGTATTGCATTGTAATGTAAGTTTATGCTGATAGATTCTGAGCACCAGAACTGATCTATCTAGAATGACCCGCAGTTAATGTCCATTTCTCGCATTATGCGTTGAGGCTGAATCATTCATTCATTGGCCACTATTCTGTAAAACAGATGTTGTTGTTGTGTTACCTTTTAGCACTAGGACTTTATACCTGTTTCCAGCAAAACTAAATCTAGGAAACGTCAATCAAGGTGGTTTACCAAGGAAATTAAGAATAAAGTCAGGAGGAAAAAGGCTCTGTTCCACAATTGGAAAATTACTAATGATTTCAAAATTAAGCAGGAGCATTTAAGTCTACAGGTAGAGTAAAAAAAATAACATTAGACTGTCCAAGAGGGATGTAGAAAGAAAAATTGTATTGGGGGCTAAGGATGACAATAAAAGTTTCTTCTAATATTTTAATTTCAAAAGAGCTCCTGGTCCTTAGTGGTCCTGGTCAAGACAATCTCACGAACTCCAAACTGAATGTCAGAATGGGAAAGAAAGGTGATTTAAGCAATTTTGAGCGTGGCATGCTTATTGGTGCCAGATAGGCCGGTCTGAGTATTTCACAATCTGCTCATTTACTGGGATTTTCACGCACAACCATTTCTAGGGTTTACAAAGAATAGTGTGAAAAGGGAAAAACATCCAGTATGCGGCAGTCCTGT